>OZ023315.1:2493416-2719211 GCA_964007375.1 Ophion obscuratus | reverse complement strand
GGACCTCGATCCACAAGGGACCACACGATCAACCTTTTCTCCTCTGTCACCCTTTTATGTATTAAAAAACTGTCTTTTTCCCCGCGAAGAAAAACATTCGCCGCCGAGATTGGTGGGGAAAAAAAGGGAAGAGCGGAAACGTCACTCTGTCAGCGACTGGCATATGTTCGTACTCGAGACTTATCTGTACGAATGCAAACAGAGGGCAGATGTTGGCTTTTTCGATTTTTATCTCAATCGACTACGATCGTTTCTGCTTTCGTAATCGAGGGCTCATCGCGAGCTGCGAATCAATGTTAGCATAAAAAACAAACAAAGGAAAATGTTTGCTCCCTAAAAGACGAGGATCGTCACACGCTTGATTGTCAAAAAAAACCTCTGCTCGCTGATGAAACTCTCTCAATTTAATTATACGATTAGAACGCAAGGGGTTCGGTACCATCCCATGCCCTCGGCTCTTTTATATTTTACCCTCAATTCATGAATCAAACACAAACGAGGTGACAACTGTAAGGTGGCCATGTGGTTTTAAGAATCTTACGCAGACATTTTGCGACTGAGAAAAATACGTTTGTCTACGGTTTTCCAAGTCCTCTTCCAAAAAAATATAGCGTGTATTTGTGTTGAGTAGTATTTGCCCGATGAATTGACCATTTTGGAAAAATAATTGAAAATTCCATTTTGAATACAGCAGAATGAAGATAATTGAATTCCGAACACGAAACACTTCTAAACACTTTTTTGTGTCTCCCGTCATCGAGAAAAAAAATGGAAAAATAATTGAAAATTCCATTTCGAATACAGCAGAATGAAGAATTGAATTCCGATCACGAAACACTCCTAAACATTTTTATGCGTCTTCCGTCATGGAGAAAAAAAATGATCGACGACGAATTCCAAAGTCGATAAAAGGAATTTGATCCGATTAAAAAAAAACCTTTTCAGAAGTGTTTCGTATTGAGAATTCAAGTATCTTCATATTTATCCCAACATTCAGCGTTTTGAAAGGAAAAACAATATTCCATTTTGAGTTCAGCAGAATGAAAAATACGAATACGAAATCCTTCGAAAAAAAAAAACTTTTTTTTAATGAAATTTAATTCCAATTGTCTAGTATGAGATGCACATTCCATAATTTTTTCTCGCGATGACGGGATACAGAAAAAAGTTTTTCAGGAGTGTTTCGTATTCGAAATTCAATTATTTTCATCTTTATTACGAAATTAGGCATTTTGAAAAACGAAACAAAATTCCATTTTGAGTTCAGCACAATGAAGATAGTTATATTCCGAACACGGAATACTCCTAAAAAAAAACATTTTTTCTTCAATGTAATTTAATTCCAATTGTCTATTTTGAAATGCATCATTGATTATTTTTCGCTCGATAACGGAATACGCAACGATCGTTTTTCGGGAGTCTTTCCATTTTGCTTTCCATCTGCAAATGCTGCTCATCACAAAAACACGCTACATTTTTTTTCGAAGAGGACTAGAAAAATCGTTAAATATCATATTTTTCCCGGTCGAAAAATCTCCGCGTTAGAATCTTGAAAAACATATGGTCTTGGAAAACCTTATAAGCGTCACTCTGCATATAAATATATACACATAAACATTGATTAATAAATATATAAATGTAAGTCAAGTTGCGTAAAAGTAGCACGGCGAGTGTAACGGATAATAAATTTGAAAGAAGATAATGATTATTATGATAATGGGATGAAACGTCAAAAACAGGCGGGTACGTTGTTTAATTTAACATCGCAAGGGGCGGGGGTTGTGTGAGGGAGCGGAGGGCTCGAGGTAGAAACGCCGAAAGCACGTTGTTGCTTTAGGTAAGCAAATTTGCTAATGAAAAGAGCCCGGAGACAACAATGCCCGCCCGTTTGCTAGTATGTAAGCATGTCTTTCTGTCAACAGACAGAACTTACGGAGCCGCCCTTACACTAATGTATCTTCAGTTATTATTAATTCGAGCGGTCTCTTATACTCGGGGAGGCAACACGATGATGAATGGGCCTATCATACGAGAATTTAATGGTTTTCAAGAGCGTATAATTATTGTACGATCGAACTGGATCGCAGCCGACGTCGATTTTTGTTCAAACAGCGGTGATTTATTCGTGTATGGACTATTTTTGTTTTTCATTCGGCACGTGTTTTCTCGTTATGGATGAGGGTATTTACCGCAAACGTTCGCGTTCAAATATATTGTAGGCTAACAAGGAACATCAGTTAAGGGATCGTCTCAGTGTGACCCTCCGAAAAATCACTGATTTTCGCGATTTTTTTTTAAATGTTCAAAATAAACTAATCGGTCCGGTTTTTTTAAATAAATAAATACATTCATGACGAATACAAAATGATTTTTTTTATGTTTATTTATTGGATGTACAATAGTTAAATAAATGGTTGAAATTACACGTAATAAAAAAAAAGTCCTGTACGGTTTCCACGATTGCGGCCGCAATTTTGATCTGAAACAAAAATTTCAAAAAGATTATTAATCTGTAGGAAAGTCGCTATCGCGCTATGGAAGGGTTTTTTTTAAAATTTGACGAAATGGCGGCGGTTTGAACAAAAAGTATCGAATTTGGCCCTCTTTCTCGACAGTTTTTCGTAAAAAAATAGGAAGATTTCCAAAAAAAAAAGCTTCCATAGCGCTATAAAGAATGACGTTAAAAATATTCTCTTCAAAGGGGAACTAGATATCTTCAAAACTCTTCCTTTGAGAGTGGAAACCCTTTTGAAAAACAGTATTCTGAGAAAAACGCGTTTAAAGATTGGCGAGGCAGATGTCTCGCTCCGTTCCCTTTCTACAAGAAACGTTGTAGCGACCGTAATAATTTGAATTTCGATTTCAAAATTTGAGAGAATGTTTATTACAGTGTATACTATCCGATAATGCAACAACAAAAAATCGATTTTTCGAAAATTTCACACTGAGACGATCCCTTAAGTCTTCGCTTTCGATTTTGTTGAAACTCGTATATGTGATGAAGCATTGAAAACTATAAGACACGTATTTGTTTTATCCTGAGGAAAAACGTTTTTATGGGGGAAAACATAACTCGGACAAAACTCAAAGAATTTTTGGAATTTTTACAAAATTTCTGTTGCGAATTATTGTTAAGACCCTAGGCTATAAAACGACGCGTTAAAAATCGTATATTTTTATTTCAACCTTATGAAGTCCCTTTGAATAAAATGCATACTCAATATTTGAATTAATGCAAGTTTCATTGCATTGATAACCGCATCCCACTGTGATTTACCTTTTTTTCTTTTGTGTTTTTTTTTCGAACCCTACGTTTTATGAAACTCTGCAAGTCGTATCTCAAAATCTATTCGTTCGATTATTCACTTCAAATTCAGAGCATAGTTTATTGCAGTACATAGCAGTACATAGTACATAGCAGTCCACCGATCTGAATAACACAAAAACCAAAATTCTTCTAATGTGAAGCGATGAAAAATGCACTATGGAAGTATTAAAAAAAAAAACAATTAAGGGACGACACGCATTTCTTTGAGGAGTGGGAAACCCCGGGGAAATCTCGTGAAGGGAGACTTTGTCCTTGAAATTTTCAAAAAGATGTTAGCGGCTCAACATGAGCAGCTAGAAGAAGAGGAGGGATGCCTCTATGGACCAGGCCTCGCCGATTAGCGGTAATTATAAACACATTTGTGTAAACACATTACAAAACTTTAAACGCGTTTTTCTTGAAAACACGTTTTTAAAAATCGCTGACATTCTCCTGACCGCTTGTAATTAACATATCGATCTGAAATTTGGAGAGCATACTCAGAAAATATGTATTCACGGAATGACGGATCGTTTTTTTTTTGACAGATACATTTTTGCATTTATTATTTCTCTTTTTATGCGAAAAAAAACGCGAAAATTCGATTTTTTTTAATTGCCGCCATTTTCCGAAATTTGTACTAAACGAAAAACCCATCCGTCATTCCATGACCAAAGGGTCACAGATTGATAATATGCTTTGAATTTGTGTTTCAGATCAACAACGAGGGGGCAGTGATGTCAGCCGTTTACCTCCCGCGATTTGAGAACCTATTTTCGCGGAGCTGCAACGGCCGCCGTTTTGGTTTTTTTTTTTTTTTAAATTTTTTAACGTTCTGTATATCATGAATAAAAGCAAGAAAAAAACCACATTCAAAAAGCCTTACTCGTTTCCTTTAAAAAAAAATAAAATGTAAACACCTGAAATATGGCACTCCAAGGACTCCCTTAACACCGGTTTTTCGCCGATAAAAAAAATACATATCTAATAGTTTTCAATGCTTTATCACATACATGATTTTCTATAAAATCGAAGGCGGACACTTGAGTGATGTTCCTTGTAAGTATAGTTCATTCTCGAAGCGTTCATAATGTCGCCATTTTGCGTGCCGAAAAACGAAATGCAATTTTCCCCTATGAAAATCTTGCCAGGTCATGTTTATGTTCGTTCATATTTGTATGTTTGGGTTTTTAATATATATGCAGTGCAAGAAAAGTCAATGTCAATATTATTTAGAAAATAAGTGACACTTCCTACACACCTCACATTATTTTATGGCCGTCGGAAATTTTATTTGGTATGAAGAAAAAAGGAAGCTTTCGATTTTTAAGGCGGACACTACTGTGACGGGTCAAGAAATCGATTTTTAATCGATAATATTTTTTAATCATTTTCTCAAAGTATATAATTCAAGAATATGTGAAAAATGTTCAAGTTGAAAATTGGAAATTGACCAAGTTACATACGATATAGTGAGAGCAGGTAGCGAAACGATTTACGTATTCTAAAACATTCGATCGTGTTTTGCTCGAAACGACCTTTCTCGAACTCCCCGAGTAGAAATCTTGCTCCGGCTGCAATAAAGACCTGATCAGGCGTCCTGATTTCGTTATGCGGCCTTAATTAGGGTTTTTTTTATCAAGCCCTGACCATTTTTGAAATGCAATCCCTGACTTCGGCCTCATCAGGGTACAAAACCAAGACCTGATCAGGGTAAAGACATCAAGGCCTGATTAGAGTAAAAAAACCAAAGCCTGATCAGTGCTTGATTTTTTTAAGGCTTCATCAATGTGAAAAATCGTCGCCTACTCAGCATGATGAAATAAAGCCGTGCTTAGGAAATCTTATTTATTCCTCCAATAAAAAGCACCACGAATAATCAAAATATAAAAAGGCACGAAATTATAGATAATGCCTTAAATAAAGTAGACAAAAAATTGACATAATAAAAATTAAATTAAATAAAAAACATTTGGTTGGCCTACGCTGCTCACTACGATGAATGTGATGTAATCGGTGCAGGTTAGCCCAAACAGCGTAGGCGAACCAAAAAATGGTAACTCGACTGCGTAATTCAGTCCGGTGAATGTGATGCCGTCGGTGCAGGTTAGTCCGTACAGCGTAGGCCAACCAAATAGTGGTAAGTTGACAGCGTAGTACAGTTCAGTGAATGTAATGTCTATTCGAAGTGCATTTCGAATGGACTAATCTGCTCCGATGGCATTACTCTCACTGAACTGAACTACGCTGTCAACTTACCATAATTTGTTTGGTCAATGCTGTACAGGCTAACCTGCAACGATGGCATTACATCCACCAGACTGAACTACGCAGTCAACTTACCATTGTTCGGTTGGCCCACGCTGTCCGGACTAACCTGCACCGATGGCATCACATTCATCGTAGTGGACAGCGTAGGCCAACCAAATATTTTTTATTGAATTTAATTTTTATTTGATTCAATTTTTATTTTATTTTATTTTTATTCAATTTTAGTTTCTGATTTATCGGTGCAGGTTAGCCCGGGCAGTGTAGGCCAACCGAACAATGGTAAGTTGACTGCGTAGTACAGCTCAGTGAATGTAATGTCCATTCGAATTGACTAACCTTCACCAATGGCATTACGTTTATTCAACTAAACTACGCTGTTATCCTACCATTATTTGTTTGGCCTATCCTGTCCGAGTTAACCTGCACATAATTATTTTATAGTCATATGTTAATTTCTAATCATACATTTAAAATAAATTCATAGTCGTAGATTTAAACTAATTTATACTCATAGATATAAGAATTTTAAGTCTTAAAAAAAATTAATTGTTACACTTCATGTGTATGTCTCGTGCTTCTCTCGGGTGTCTCTAGCATTTCACAAGATAAATTTAGACATGTGTTTAGTGCCAAACTATACAAGTCCAGTTGCTTGACCATCGCCTGATGCTAGCTAAGTCAGGTGAATTGACTTGAGCCGTAAATCCAGTTGCTTGACCACAGCTCGAAGCTAGCCGGATCAGGCAACTGGAAGAGTCCGTACATCCAGTTGCCTGACTATGGCCTGACACCAGCCGGATCAGGCAAATTGAGGCATACCTTAAGTAAGGCCTCCGTGCTACAAAGTGATCAGGCCAGGATCAAATATCAGGTCAGCCTGACAATATTTCCTACCGTCATACGTAGCCGTTTTCGTTTTAAATTTAGTATTTTTTTAAGCCTCCCAATATAAGCAAACATTTTGCCAAAATTACACGGCCACGTATATACAACGAAAACTACATTTATATAGATTATAAAACTTTTTTATTTATCATATCAACCATAATCGAGTTATCGATCCGGCCGGTGGACCACATTTTTTACACAGAGGCTCTACTTACCTCAATAACGTGGTTAATTTTTATTTTATTTTTTAATTTATTTACACGAAATGAGTTCAATGTATGCTTTGCATGCTGTAACATGCCTTTTTACAAATCCCAAATTTTGTCTATTAGATAAATAATCTAATAGACAAAAAAAATCGGTTTGTCCAAGTGGTGTCCTCCCTTAAGTATCGAATAGAGCATATATATATATATATACACACATATTGTATATATTTTAGTGCAAGACAAGTTAATGTGAATATTATATGAAATATGTGATGCTTTTCACACCGGTCTGGTTGGCTGTTGGCTTATGGAAATTTTAGCACAAATAAAAAAGATGCCTTTCGCTTTTTCAGCTATATGATAAAATAACAATACCTATAAAAATATATGTATATATGCTCAGTGTAAACATTATTCATAATACTACATATTCTGAATAATAGTGCAAATATAATATTTATTTAGAATAATATATATGTATTGATGTCCACAGATACGTATATAGCAAGGCGAGTATGTGAGTATTATCAAAAATGCCTGCAACTTTTTCTACCAACGTATTTTTTTTTCACGTTCGAACATTTTTTATATCGATAAAACCGAACCTGTCGCTTTTTACGTATACAATAAAATGTAAAAAATGTAATTAATATATTATAGATATCATTATAGTTGTTATTGTGTCGAATACAATAATATTTCACGCACGGCCAATCCATCTCATTTATCACAGCTATAAAAAAAAAAAGTTTTATACGAAGATAAATTTGATGGCACCTTGATTTCCCGTGGTTGACAATATTTTGAATACTGGCGAGTGGTGCCATCGACCGGTGGGCTAACCCACCACGCAACGTTGCTACTGCACAGTTGATGCATTATCAGCCGTTGATACGTACGATTTCCCAGTTGAATTTACCTCAATGACACGAGGGTCGATGTACCCGAACTGTTTAACGAATCCCCTTCACTGTGTGATCAATTTCCGCGGCTCGTTGCGCGCCAATTCACATTCGAAAATCATACGGACTTGTGCCAATGAAGATAGTAGTTGCGTTCATTGGAGGACGCCACCAGCGACGACGGTTCAGTAGGTTGAACAATTTTGAGGGTCGGCAGTTCCAGTGAGAAGTGAATTCCTATCGGTGCAATGATGAGGAATAATTATAAAGGGAATAAAAGATTTGAGTGCGATCATATATGTGTTTTACGATCAGTAGGATTTAATTTTTCTTTACACAACATTTTTTATTACACAAAGATACATATATTGAGAGTCTTTAAAAAAATCACGAAAAATATATAAAAAGAACAAAAACATAGCGGCCGGCAAATGGTAAGATTTTTTCGCGACGTTTAGCGGTGGACGCTCTCCAGCTCAAACAGTCTATCCGAAATCTGAAAACCAAACGGATTATTCAATGTAACAATAAATAAGAGTCGTTGACGATCGTCGATTTTTTAAATCGTTTCTTTTAACAACGCGGCGACGAATTGAAAATCGGATATGCAAAATCTGTGAAACAAGTCATCATTTTTTATGTAACAATAAAAAAAGGAAGATCAATTTAGAAAAGCGAGATCGTCAACGACCTTTAAAGGTTTCTTCTCGTGTCTCTTATAAATTTGGAAACAATCGATCAAGTGGTTCTCGTGATATTATGTCCACCGACTTTGAAAACATTGTTTCGAGAAAAACGCCTTTAAAGTTTGGAGTACGGTGCTGCTATTGCTCGCCGGGCCGACTGTTAGAAGCTGTAGCTCATTCAATTTTAGGAATATTCCAATAAAATTTTCAGGGAATATGACTAAAACGTGATACTATCGAATAAGAATATTTTTGGAACATGCAATTTTTCGGTCTATCTAGGTAGTCCGTTAATAACAAATTAATTTTCAAAAAAATGTCTTTCATCGAAAACTAAACTTTTTTTTCTACAGCTTGCTATTACCGTCATTTTCGAAATTTCAATAAAGTATCTGATCATACGACAGTTTTATTATTATACTGAATATACATTTTTTTTATTTTTCAGTTCAGTTTATCCTAGTTGCCAGAAGCACCTCCACCGATTTGCCGTGCAGCAGGGCCGTCACTTTGTTTAAATTATAATAGCTTTATTGTTTATCAATATTTGCCAATTAAAAAAAAAACTTAAACCATGTAAAACTATGTGTCAATTTCGTGGAAATTCCCGACCTCGTCCTCCCAATACTCACACCACAAAAAAATATTGAAAATCAACTTGTTTCTTTGGGTCCTAACCTATTATTTGAGTTTGCTAAAAAAAAGGTGGTAACTTTTTAGATAAATGACTTTTCCGAAAAATGAGTCTACATTGTTTTATTGCTTTTTTCTCACTTATTGGGTTATAAATGATGATATTCAGTCCGGGGAAGCTGAAAATTACGCTCCCCCCCCCCCCCCCCATAAAAAGTTATGATGTTTTGAAGTTCGCGAAAACACGTGATAAAATTGGAAATTTTTTACCAATTCGACGTATATATTGTGTTTGCTGGGGTTTAAGAATATAGCAAAAAAAATGTTAGGCTCATTTTTCGGGAAAGTGACTTATCTAAAGAATTACCAAAAAGGTTTTTTCTGTATAAATATTTAAAGAATGCTCCCTTGACCAGAATAAAGACGCTTCCGTCAATTATATTGAATATTTCTGCACTCATTTTTTATTTCTCAATATCACCACCCTGAAAATGCTCCCCCCCCCCCCCTAATCCTCGTCGTGCCATTCTCAGATACCAGTTTCGAGGGTTAAAAGAGAAAAAATCGGTGCGGCCATTGTTCGCGGGGCCGGTGATGTGACCGAGGAAAGAACGGTAAGTTCAGGCGACGAGGTACGACCGATTGCAACGCGAGGAAACAGGCAAGACGAGGGAGTAGTCGTCGCACGGCGGAGGTGAAGGGAGCGAGTAACGGCGCGCATGGGGCGCCGATCGTTCGACGAGTTTTCTCTCTTTCTCGCCGTCTTTATTTTTCTTGTCGTCGGAATTGGAGGCTCGCCGCTTCGGATAGATCGTCGTGAAGAGAGGTCCCGAGTCTGCGCGACGGGTCCCAGGAATGCCGATCGCAGTACCGACCCGCCGGTCTCGCGTTCAACACTTCGCGTACCGCTTCTCTCGCATCGCTAATTAGTTCGCCACCGGAGGCCTCTCCAGCCCACGTGGCTTTGACATCGCGCACACGAGTATAACATGTGAAATGAAATTGCCGAAAACGTTCAGCCGATCGTCCCGTTCGTTCGATCGGCAAGACGACAATAACGATTGTTGATCAATTTACGTCGGAATTATTCCTGCTCGTCTGCAAATTCTTCGGTGAGTGATAAATTCGCAATATCGTCGAGACTGCGATCGTTGTTCGAAAACAATTGCGAACCCGTGATCGACAAAGTTCGCGATGATTTTTTGTTTTGTTTATCGTAATTTTTTGGATTTGAGGGTATTGACTTTTTGGGAAAGCTCGACTGGAGAGGGACATTGAGATGAAATTATTGTAAAGGGCTTTGGTTAGGATTATGACTTATTTATGCGTTATAATGTATAATTAGTTAATGGATTAGAATATATTGTTGTATATTGTATAATATACTTGTGTCTTGTCATTTGATGATGCAGATCATATTAATTATTACATGTATATATATATATATATATATATATATAGATATATATATATATATATATATATTTGTATGTATGCAATAATGTATATATCGCTATAAGAGTATATTAATATACAAGAGAATTATGATACCTTATCGTCATTTATATACACATATATAATGCATAGTTTATATATATGCATTATATATGCATAGTTTCAATACAAGTACTAATATTAATGTATACTATTGAAAATACATTAAAAATACAGCCCGACCTTTTTGGCAATAAAATTCTATGAGTAGCACTATATGATATGTATATTGATATGCAAGAGTATAATTATACACTATGTTCATTTATATTATCTGATATTATTCCACGTTATTATAAATATTATTGATAATCCTTAAATTTATTTTACACATTTTATAATGTGGCATAATTTCATTCATTTGATTAGTATATATCATATATATATATATATATATATATATATATATATATATATATATATATATATATATATATATATACAAGAGAATTATGATACCTTATCGTCATTTATAATATTATATATATTTTAAAATGTGGCAGAACTTCCATTTATATACATATATAAATATATATATATATATATATAATTTTAATACAAGTACAAATATCAATGTATACTATTGAAAATACATTTAAAAATGCAGCCCGACGTTTTTTCGTCATACAATTCTATAAGTAACACTGTATAATATGTATATTTATATACATTATGTTCATTTATATTATTCCATATTATATCCATAATATTATAAATGGTATTTATAATGCTGGTCATTTTTTATATATTTCAAAATGTGTCACAATTTCCATTTATATATATACAATTATCATAGAATTACAATATTAATCAATAAGATTTCAAATACATTGAAAAACGCACCTTGACCCTTTTCTGCATCAACAAAGAAGATTTTTTTCTTGTTTTTTTTTAACATACCTTTTCTATTTCTCGCTGTGCTCTTCGATCTTTGAACTTCCAGGCAACCCCGTTTTTACGATCCAATCGTAAAAAAATGACGTCACTTCGAGACAACGAATACGGAGAGGCCAAATATTGGCAATTGAGCAGTCAATAAAAATGTATTAAAACGATCTCAGAGGTCGATTTTTTTTGCGTTCGCCCGAGGCAACCCCCGAGGCGGCGGAATCGTCGTGCCGTGCCCAAATTGTAATCCACTCGATACGAGTAACGCGGCCTGGGTTACTCATATCCCACGTATCTCCAAAGAGCTTAAGTGCGACGATATACATCATGCGAAAGATGACAAACGCTCAAGGTCGCCATTACGATAAGCCCCCACACCCCGCTCGGTCTCTGCGGCCTTACGTCACAGCTCTCCGGTACAGGCAATTAATAAAATCGTAGGCACGTGTCCGTTTTCCGTTGCATCGGTCCCAGACAAACGTGCCAAAACAAACTGACAGGCAATCGAACGAAAACGCGATAAATTTTCAAAAAATGACTATGCTCGTAAAAAACAGGATAATTCCTTCGATAAGTGACTTTTCCGAAAAATGAGTTTGTTTCGGTTTGTTTGCTTGCAATCCAAACAAACCCAAACATGCTCATTTTCGAAAAAGTCTGCACTAAAGAATTATCCTATTTTTAGGCCCGTTTGGTTTAAGTGACTTTTTTGTTTGGGTTTGTTTGGGTTAAATGACTTTTCCGAAAAATCACTTATCTAAAGAATTACCAAAAACAACATCGGACTCAAATTGACGTACTATTCGAGACGAATAGATTTGCATTTTTTGGAGAGAGCTGTATCGAAAGCGCGGGCGTATACGCGTGCCCTTGAAAAATGTTGAGATCTCACCGGCGATCTTGGCGGCGAGCTCTCTAATTTTCATTTTGTCTCGGCTATTTTGTCAGACCGCGCGCGCACGAATATGGCGTCGGATCGTGTAATCTGAAAAACGATCTATGTAAATATCGACCACTTGTGGAGGAGTACATAGTCTCTTTTTCTTCGGTTTTTTTCTTCTTATTTTTTCCTTTTTTTTTTCACGCGGCACCAGCCTACCCGTAATTGTAGTAATCATCCTCGTACGTGGAGCATGACCTGCCCGGCGACTGTGAATAATAATTCCACTTGTCGCTACCTCGGTCGGTGCTCATTTAAATGAAATTAGACGAAAGATTGTTGGTTACATATATATATGAACTATAAAGCAGCCGTAGTAGAGTCCAAATGGTATTCACAGTGATACAGAATTAATTGACCTATTGTTCGAGTTTTTCCCGTTTACCGAGTGGTGAGACGAAAAAAAAAGAGACAGAAACAATCCCAAATAAATCAAAACGAGACTACGATTAGTAACTTCACCCTTTTTTGTGGTTCCTGGGATTACTCCGTCTTGGCAATATTTTAATTACTACGGTCGCATTTTTATGGAAATACTATTACATTTATACATTTTTTGTTTGTTTGGGGATATCCTTCTTTGAAAGACCAATTTTAAGGGTCAAAACGATGCATTTTTTTCTAGTAACGCATTGGTGAGAATACATTCATTTTTTCCCAGCATGTTGTACACATGTTTGTGGTTACGATGTAACTTTTTCCGAAGAAAATCTTTCAAAGTGTTCGTGGTGCTGCAGTTGCCATTCCAGTCCTCCAGCGGCGAGGCTCGGAACGGCGAGATCTCCACCAGGTTCAAATGTAATCTGGAACGAAAACAAACAAATGTTTGCTTCAAATATATCCAACTGGATATGGGTTCACGATCCAATTTTTAAAATTTCGAAAAATACGAAAAATGGCAGCTTCTGCAAAGAAAACCTCATTTTTTCTTGAAAAACAGCATGCGGAAATCATTGTTATTGAGGGGTTAGGCCACAGTAACAGGTATAAAATCATGTGCGAATTTAAGGTAGTACTAGCGGATTGACTAGTCGACAGAAAATTTATAAATTATTGTATCTGAAAAAAGCAAAATATAATGTATTTGGCTATAGTAATAAACATGATACAGAAAATAATTATTTGAGAAGTGCATGTAATAACTGTATGTGTTATAGTTTGGTAAGTGAAGTAAAATCGCAATCAGATTTGACTTGAGTTGTCACAGGCCGCCATTTCATAATTCTGGCAATATCCGTGGCAACGCTGTATTCAGGTGCTTTCGATACATGTCAAGCATGTGTTTGTTTACCGTATGTGTAATCGTGTGTTGTAGTGTATGTGTAATGCGGTAAGCGAACGCAAAAATGAGTCGATTGAATCGATGATATCTGCTCGAAATGTCCCGTAACCTATATTTATTATGGAGCATACGTGACCGCGACAATTTTCGTGTTATTCGTCGCTTTTCGCATAGCTCTGATCTGACCGGCAAATATTATTATTTCCGTTCCAAAGTTCGATCCGCACGGATTCCCTATATGGTGCGGGTTAAATGCGTTGATTTCGTGAATTAATTTCTATTGTATTTAGCCGGTAAGGCCTGCAGAGTTTTCGCGGATGTCATTTTTTATGTTTCTACTGCAGCATAAAAAAAAATCAACTTTTTTTCTAATGAGGAGGTTTGCGCACGTACTACCTTAACCATTTTTTGTATGAAAAAGTGATTCGCTCATAAAATTAATTACACATTTATTTAGTATGAATATCAAGCTGTTAGAAAATATATATATATTTTTTTTCGATGTACAAAATGGCTGATTACTAATATGTTATTTTGTTATCTTTTTTAGGCGCTCCGCGGTGACATTTAGCATCCACAATTTTTTACTTAGAAAAAAAAAAACAAAAATTCTCGTCAATCTACATTAGAATACCTAGAGAAGTACATACATACATTATTCAAAAGTTGTAGGTATTTGAATGAATTTTGAGTGAAAAATTTCGTATAAAAATGCTCATAAAATGAAAAGTTTTCGATTAATCATAAATTCCGTGCGTACTTCTCTGCGAAATGCAATTAGGAACATAACTTTTAAATTTAAAGTAAATCGAGTGATAATTGTTGAAGTTATTTGTCACGCCAATTGTAAAAAAGATGTTTCGAGAAAAACGCGTTTAAAGTTTAAGGTACTCTATGGCCGTGCGAGAGGTGGGCTTACGTTATACGCACAAAGTCGGTGAAAAAAATATTTTCTTTTTATAAATCGAATAGTAACTTGTTCTTATGATGATAAAACGCCGTTTTAGCGGGAAAGAATCGATTTTTGAAAATTCTACTGTGATTTTACCCCTTAACAAATGGTTTATCCGATTTAAAAATACTATCGTGAACCGAAAATGACTACTGTTTGAACGCTAACTGTGCAAATTCAAGTTAACAGTGTGAAGGATACTCAATATGCCAACCCTGCAGCGTCAAGATATGTAGTTACGAGATAATCGCCATCAAAGTTGACGATGTGTATAATAAGATTTACTAACTGAAAGTTTCAAATCCTGTACCATATGCCTAGGCCAATTGGGTTATCTGGGTTTTCGTCTACCAAGAACTGAGCACGCTATTCATTCCGAACGCTATTGTATTTCAACCCCACCCTACGGGTCAATAGAATAAACGGTTCGTTTGTGTATCCGGCCTCAGGTAACCGACTCAACGGATTGTGGTAATCCCAACGCACACTGTTCCACTAAAATAGGTGTAACTTCGTCAATTTTTTAAATTTCGGCGTCCGGTTGGTCTTAAAATATTCTTGATAGTTCACACTATAACAATATGCAAAAAACGATTTTTTGTAGTTTTTGGAGAGGGATACCCCCTTAATTGCACAATTTAATTGTCACTATTATATACTATTATATAGATAAGATGGGGACAAACCCACACACGCCGAAGGAAGACAAAACTATGATTTCTGATTTTACTGTTTTTTTTTGTTGCTGCCATATCTACTTCGCGTTGGGAAGCTTCTGATTGCCACGGTCGTTTAAAAAAAAAAAATTTGATTACATTGATATATTAATATAATCAAGTTTTATAATCAAGACATGTACATTCGTATGTATATAAATGTTAGCAAGCTTTTAATTGCCATGATCAGTTTTTTATTAATCTATTATTTCACCTTTTTTACATCTATATAATTGTAATGATAATATAATAATACTTTAATAAAAAACGGATCATGCTAATTACAAGCCTGCCAAAACGAAGTTATTATGGGAACAACAAAAAGAAAGTAGAATCAGCCTTTGTAGTTTCGTTTTGTTTCGGTTGCTTATGTTTGTCTTTATTTCGTTTATATATTAAAATATACAATAATATTAAAAATTATCAAACATAGAGATCACCGGCTAAAGTGATGCATAGCAAAAAAAATCCAATGTTTCTGCATTCGACAGTGTGCTGGGAAAGGATGTGAAACGGTCCGGAGGGAAAATCACTCAATCGTCCGCTGGTACGGGCACAAACAGTAATGGGGAACGAAAGAAAAATCGACGGGCGACCAAAATTGACGTTTCTCGAAGAGTCGTTTCGATCGAATTAGTATATATGCGAGGATCGGCAACGACCGAGAAATACGCACGAAACAAAACTTTCACCGATTCGTTACATTTTCACTTCGTCCCTTACCGGACGATTTCAGATCATCGTCGACTTTTTGCGATTGTTCCGATCGTCGAGAAATTATCTGCGCATCGCGGCTGAGAACACAGTGTCAGGCTTACGTTTATTGTTTTATTCGGTGGCGGTCTTCTTTCGTGACACTAAAATATTTTGAAAAACGCCATGTTTTCTAAAAATAAATATAAACAAAAGCAATAAAAATCACAGAATGAAGAAAAAATGCTGGAATCGGATGAATTTAATTATTTCAATATTTGCTCGTCGAATTATCCTTTGATGTATCTGATTAGCTGTACAAACACAAAAAAAATCAGTTCACGTTGAGTGTCCGAATACACAGATAAAATAAGATTGATTGAAATCAATTAAATGCCTTTATTTTATTCTTTTTTATTTGAATTAACTAACATTTTATAAAAATCCATGTTTTTTTATCCTACTATACCAGCGATCTATTAAAAATATATATATTTATTTAAATTAAGATTTTCTTAACACCGTTGAGTAATGAATGTCTAAGCTTCTAATAATTTTGATATTCGGTATTATTTACTTGAAAAAATATCGAGTCGTGCAGACTAAATGGGTTCCTATAGATTTTTAAATCTGAATGAAATAGCAAATTCACAGACGTAGTAGTACGCCCTGCGGCCGAAGTGTGGCGCAGGGCCCGAGGCTTCTCCCGCAAGCCAATTGTACTCGAAATGTGAGCGAGCGTACAACCGAGTCCGTGGAGGGTTCGACGCACTGCGAATTTGGCGCACCGTTGCTCGTATTGGTTCAAGTGCATTCCGAAAGACGTGGGAATCACAGATCTTGTGACACCCACGCAAGAGGAATATCCTTTTGTATACACCGAAATCGTCGTAATACAAAATGTTTTTTATAATTTTTCACCATTGAGAATTGTTAACAGCACGGATAAATGTCTATTGTATACGAGCAAATATGGTAAACTTGCTGGTTTAAGGCGGGATATACATTTAGACAGTAAAAAATAAGCAATATTGAGAGTTTTTTTTAACTGAGAAATAATTATTCTAGCTTCCCGTAGACTTTGACTTGCAGTCTAGCTTCCCGTATACTTTGATTTGCAAAAAAGTTCAAACATTTGTTTCAGTTAGAACATGTATAGTTTCTATGTGACGGTAATTAAAGCGAAGAAAATGCATACTTAAGAAATTGGCACGCATTTACAACAAAAAAAATCAACATTTCACGCAACATTTCTGTAAAATGTGGATTGAAAAAGTAGGTTTCTTCCAATTTTTCAAAAACAATTCTCGTCAAGTAGAAGATACCAATATTATCAATATTTCTATCAAGTTTCAACTCAATCGGCTTTATAGTTTTTGAGTAATCCTGCACGCTAATTTCGATAATGCAGTTTTGAGATAAACGCGTTTGAAGTTCACGCCCGCTCAGAATCCGAGCGGTGAGGCACAGCGTTGACGGGCTGTAACGTTTGAAGTTTTTTGAATATCGCTTTGAAACTTTAGGAAAATATTCTACATATATAGTTCTATGGTTTACAGAAAAGAAAAAGAAATCGATTTTTTGAGCGTTGTAAATATATATCGCGCCTTAAAAAAATACTAGTAATCCAAATAGAATTTTCATTGCTTCGAAATGGGCCAAAAATGGGTCGTTTTTACGATTTTTTTGTTTAGATTATTTATTTGTTTTCGGCCGAAAATAGGTCGTTTTTACGATTTTTTTTTGTCTAGATTATTTATTTGGTATTTCGGAAAAAGTTATGTTATTAAGCATTTATTGAACTTATTTCGTGTAAATTTATATGAAAAAAATGTAAAACGTTATTGAGGTATAAAAAAGACCGTATGAAAAATGTGGTCCAACGGCCGGATCGATTACGTGGATAGTCTGAAAAATAAAAATAAAAAAGTTTTAATAAATGGAGTTTTCTTTGTACGTAGACGTCTTTCGAAAACAAACAAAAATTAATAAAATGGCGGATGTTAAAATAAGTGTAATTTTGGCGGATTCTGTTCGTATTTTTGGGGGGTTTAAAAAACATTATATTTAAAAAACGGATACGTACAACGATAACTGCTGCAATTACGTTTTTTTTTTTTTTTTTTTTTTTAATCGGACATTTATCGCTAGAGTTATGCGTTCGACCAGCTCGCAAAAAGTCGTTTCGAGAAAAATGCGATTGAAAGTTTTAGTATACGTAAGTCGATGAGCTCCCTGCTCTCACTAAATCGTCCGTAACTTGGTCACTTTTCAATATTTTATCGTAATTTTTTTTTCCACATACCCTTAAATACGCATTCTCTGAGAAAATGCTAAAGAAAAATTGATTTTTTCAACCCGTCACAGTGCTGTTCCGCCTCAACAATACGTAGAAATATCTATTGTTCATGAGAAAATGTGGTAAATTTTCCGGTTGCAAATAAAAATACCATTCATCCGAATACAATTTTTATTCGTTCGAAGTAACAATATATTTTGATCAAACACGTATTTATCGAATTGTCCGCATCGAGTAATGCTCGAAGCAAATGTAAAAAGCATATTTGAAAAAATATATTCCTACCAGGCCGTGAGGCAACGAAAAACATAATGCCACTAAAGCAGATCCTGGTTAAATCAAATAAAGGTTTCGCACACTGTACGTGAGGCACGCTCCCAGATCTACATATGGGATCGTGCCTTGCGTATGCTCTATGCAGACGAGTAAGGCTTCGATTAAAAAGCCGGCTGGGATGGTAATTGACTCTCCTTAATAACCGAATAAGGGGAGAGTGTGATCCAAACGCTTTGTATGCAAATTATTTTTGCAAAGAAGCGCGCGCGTCCGTGTGCGTGGCCGTTTGTCTCTACGCGAGGAGTCTCCTCGTTTTTTTTCCCCCTCCTTCATTCACATACACGCGAGCCAGTTTGTACATACAAGCATAATCGCAAGTACTGCGTATACTTGGATTTACAGGCGACGAGCCGCGGTCTCCCGGCACGCGGTCTCGCCACATTTGCTCCAGGATACAACGCTGTTCCATTCCATTCCCTTCCCACGATGCTAACTAACCCAACTAGACGCGCTCATCGTCTCGTGAATCATCGTACGACGACCCCACCGGTTTACCTCCCGATACGTCCAATCAATCGAGGAATCCTCATCATTTTCCTGCGTCACCTTCCCACCGACACATCGCAACCTCCCACAAATTCTAATTCATTAGGCTTACTCTTTTCTCGTCTCAAACTCGAAACACTTTTCTCTTATATTTTTGGTCCGTTGCGAAATTATTGGTAACATTCAATTATGGAGAAAAAATTATCGCATCGTCTGAAAAATATGGAATAAAAAAAGCGACGAGTAACGGCAAATGCGCAGATGCCCAAGAAGGAATAGCGATAAATCATCCGGTACACGCTATCGAGATACTGATCTGAAAGATTAAAACTTTTTTTTATCGGCATATACAAACACCGAATTTTTATGAATTTTTTTCCTCTACACCGCCTCATTAGCAGTACCTATATTTTTATTTACTGTTAATAATAAAAGTAATAATAATGATACGGGTTTCTTAGTGCGAAGCAAAGACTGTTTTGTCCGGAGCAATAAAAATTGGATAATAGTGATAATTATGATATAAATTATACCAAAGTATTATATACAATATCAATGATTATTATCACAATTGTTCTTGATATTACATATAGCAACAATAATTAAACTAATAATATTGTTATAATTAAAAGTCACATTAGCACATTCTCTATTTTAATTCACTTTTATTATTATTATTATTCTTGACGTTACATATAATAATAATATTGACAATTATTATTATAATTATTAATATTACTATGATATCATTTAGGAATCTTTCGGGGAGGAACTCCTCGGCACTTTGCCTCGAACTTTCTCACTGAAATCGAGTGAAACTGATTGAGCGAATAGACGAACGAAAGTGTTAACATTTCCATTGGTTTCGATATACATATTGTTTATTCAATCGGCCACGATGATAAAGAGAACGAGACAGGGAGAGGGAAAGTTTCCCTTTCACTCCCGTTAACTACTCAACTGGTGCAGCGAAGCAACTTTTTTCATGTGACAGTTACGATCTACGGTATGGAAATTTAAGCGTTATTTCGATGGATCGTTAAATTTTGATTTTTTGTTGTTATTTTTTCGTAAGTAGGATTCACGAGTCGAGGATTTCGTTTCCTCTAATCTCGGGAATCTGAATATTTTTATACAGACGAGAGACAAAGATCGTGGAGGAAAAAAACGAGTCCGAGATTTCTCACGAGTCGCGATACGTACGTATACTTTTGGGCATCGAGAGATTCGGACGCGGAGGAGCTTCGTGCTCGTAATCCGTGAAGGGATCGCGGGTAGACGTGTATGCTTATTATTACAATTTCCCATAACCATGGGAGGCAAATAAGGAGACGGAGTCTCGAGAAGAAAGTCAACCGCGTGTACGCACGCGGTATGGTATGGTCGTTCGTCATATCAGCGGGATTCAGAGCCGAACGACTCAAGCTGTGTCACGGGTTATTGGCAGTTTCCTTACTTTCCATCTCCTTTCTTTTTTTTCTTGCTCCTCGCCCGTGCACGTACAAGGGACGGCGCGAGATCTCGAGAACTCACATCATTTGCTTATTCACTATTTTTTCACGGCTGGGCACTCTCGGCTATTTGTTATTTTTGAGCGAGGTAATTTACGGTTTTCAATATATCGTAGTTGTCAATGTTCTTCGCTGTTTTTTGTAATTTACTTGGGTGTTTGACCAGTTATTGTAATTTGCGAATTTTGTTATTCAGTGTTCATTGTTTCTTTTGTTTTGGTATTTTTTTTGTAATTTTGTAATGTTTGATAATATGGTTTGATAATTATTTGGTCGTTCTTAATAATTTGGTGGTTTTCAAATATATGGTGATCTTTAGTAATTTGATAATCTTTCATAATTTGCTAATTTTTCTTAAAGTACTAATTTTTGTTTCTAAGGGGTCTGCTTGGCTTAATATCTCGGAGATATGGTCTTTTATCGGATAGTTTTATAGCCTAGGGTCTTGACTTTAATTTGCAATGAAAGTTTTCCATAATTCCATAAATGGACGATTCCAAAAATTCTTTTAGGAAAATTCCAAAATCCCAATAGGACCCACTGCGTTACAGCGAACCGCTCCGCTGGGATTTACTCTTTCCTTTTTTGCGACTTGCTCGATCACTGTGTTTCATGAAACAGTGTAAGTCGAATCGCAAGATCTATTCATCCGATTTACTGCAAATTCGGACAGAGCATAGTTTATAACATTTTCTATCGTATGATCGGATGGTTTTTCTCATATGTTTATGCATTTGTTGATAACAAATTATTGTTATCAACAAAATGTTCTTCCGTCGAAAGTCAAACTTTTTTCCAGCTTACCATTTTCGTAATTATGATAATTTAAAAAAGTACCTGGTCATACGTAAGTTTAATTATTATAGTCAAAGCATACATTATTTCATTTTTCATCCCAGATACCCCCACTTGCCTGGAACACTTATTGGTCGTGCAGCAACGGCAACACTTTGTTTAAATGATAATAACTTCATTGGTTACAAATATTTGCCAAAAAAAATCTCTAGCCTGTCAAAACTATGCATCAATTGGGTGTGGAAACTCGACCTCGTCATCCCAATAATCTCATCAAAAGAAAATATTGAAAGACGACTCGTTTTTTACGTAGCAGACCTTTTAATGGAATTCGTCCATGTTATAACTTACCCATTTTTTATTGATTTCAAGCTGGAATTTAATATTTGTACTATCTACTATTCACTGTACTTCATGTTGCTTTTTTCAACTATTTTACTATCAGTTGTACTTTACTAATTTTACTACTTGAGATTTGCTGCAATTTACCATCTCTCTATGTGCTCCAATTACCAACACAACCACCGAGTGGCCCACAACTCTTTTTCTCCAGCCGAATTTTCACTTCATTCCCCGCTCAATTTTTTTTGGATCCGACGCAATTTCATTAAAAAATGTCGAGCAATCGGGAGGAAAGGAAAGCCAATGCTCCTTCTTCATTTACCACTCGAAATGCATTGAAGTCATTTTTTAAATCCATTCGACGCTACTTTGCCGGCAACGAGAATCGCCTCAGGACTCACATGAGACGTGCAAGTATGCGAGGGGGCAAAAAGTTCGTCTGACCTAAAACCGGTTCGCTCCCGCAGCCCTAACCTGACGCTTGCCGTTATCCTCGCGGACTCGTAACTCGTGTATGTGCACCCGGACACATAATTCGCAAAATTTCGCACGCACGCGTACACCCACACAGCCAGGATGAATCCGTGTTTGCCCAAGATCGGGATATTACGTTGGTTCAACCAACGATCGCGGCCGGGGCGTTTTATCGACGAGTCGGCCTTCTCTAATAACGCCCCGCCAACTTTCCGCAAATTATTTCCCAGCGCACGTTACGTCAGCTGCGTGTACGTATGAGAAAATGTATCCTCGTTTTCCCATGATGGATACGAGGTAACTGTACTGTTTTTTTTCAACCTTCTCCCAAGCAGACTCGAAAAAATAAAATACTCATGTGTTTGTTTGGGTTGCGATGGCAAAGTTACAATTTATCGATAAAAATTAGCATTGCGGTATTGACGAATTTCTTTTTGTCGCTTTGATTAATTTTGGATCCTTTTTGCTTGTTCTTTTTCGCTTTTGAAGTGCAAATACAAGGTGGCCCCGAGAAGTGACATCCAGAAGGAAAATCGAGATGCCTCGAATAGCTATTCAAATCGCCCTCCTCTAAGTGCTACGATCTTTTTAACTTGCCGAAGAAAAAGCTTTTTTCAATTTTTTCTCGAGTTTTCCTGTAGCATCGGGTTTTTCTTTTTTTTCTATTTTGTGTATATACTCTTAGACGTTTTTCGAAGTAATTAGCAGTCATTTAGACTGGTGTAAGGGTTTTTTTGAATCATCTGAACTTTAGTGATTGATCTGCTCGAAACTATTTTAAAAACTTTCGATGAAAATATAAGGCATCTACGTAAGTGTTAGGTTGGTAATTTATTTATTGCTCTACAGTGCACTTTGTCACGATAATGCAAGTATAAAAATTACGAGGAAAGTACGTACACAAACGATAAAAGTTAAAAAATGGTTTTTTCCCGAAAACTAGAAACGATTGTAGAACATGCATGGGGCTCATTTGGAGTGTTACTGATACGTGGTATCTAGATTTTCCCTTCAGCCGTTACTTTTTGGGCCATATATATATATTAGGGTGGCCGTTACTTTGGCTTAGGTAAAAAAATGTTAACGTTTAGCAAAAACAAACTAATCAAGATATGAAGAAAAAAAAATCTGTGTAAAATTTGAACGCGCTGGGATAAGGAGAGCACGTGCCACCGAGCAGTTTAATTTTCAAAAATACATGCATTTTTTTAATGGCCGCACTGAAATATTTATTAGTCTCATAATATTAATTAAAAAATCTCGAATTGGGTACATTGATTATACATATTAAAAGTTACAAAATATATTATTTACTGATTTTTTTCCATCAATCACGTACCGCAAATTCGTACCTTTACATGAAATATTACATAAGTAATAGCAGTTCATCTATAATAGCAATTACACATCACACACACACACACACACACACACACACACACACACACACACACACACACACACACACACACACACACACACACACACACACACACACACACACACACACACACACACGCGCGCGCGCGCGCGCGCGCACGCACGCACGCACGCACGCACGCACACACACACACACACCACACACACACACACACACACACACACACACACACACACACACACACACACACACACACACCACACCACACCTACACACACACACACACGCGCGCGCGCGCACGCACGCACGCACACACACACATGCACACGACATTGTTGTACTTCTCGCCAAAGATTCCCGCGCGATTCGTGTACGAAAGAGCGCGATAATTCCCACACGCGCGATTTCCCGTCCATCCCGTACCTGTACGTCGCTCACCGGTCAAAGGTTAGAAAGTAGGACTTCGCTTAATCGTGGCATTAACACAGTTTTACAGATCCGCGCGCGAGTCATACGTTTTTTTGGCGAGCAGCCACGGCGCAATAAAACGAAAATGAAAATGATCGCGAAATTGCCCAGCCGCGTGATAAATCGCCGAGTCTGAAAGTAATTCGGAACCGGCTAGCAAACACCGCCCCCACCCTTCCAAACACTGTCATCAAAATAAATAACAAATATAGCATTCGCCATGCGCGAATAGTTGGACATTTTTTTGACAAAGATTCGAAAGTTGTACGAAAGTTTAAGAAAAAAAGGCAAAAAAATTAACGATCGAAACGACGTGCCCTCACCGTGAACTCATTGGGTGATGGACTAGAACGTTTAAAAACAGCATCGCCATCCGAGCGTTAAAGGGGAGATCGAAAAAAGGCCGCGTGGAGGGGGTCGCAGGGGGTTAGATAGCCAGTGAATCGTAGAGCGAAACCTGCCCGGTACAGCAATTTTTCGTGCTATCCACAACCGCGCTGTAGCCTAAAATGACACACCAGCCAGTCTCGTCTTTTCACGTCGGAACAAATACTACGCATTTTTTTTCCTTCTTTTCCTTTTACCTTAATAATCGCTTCCATTGTAGTATAGCGCGTGCTAGGTTCGCTATTGATACCACGCATCGTACCGTTACACCGTCACGCTGAAAAGATTGTACCACCGGAAGTACCGTACTATCGTAGTCGCAATAAGGCTCGCAAACAACGCCGACAAACTTCTATTCAGTTTATCCCGAGATTCCCAACAGCGTGGATCAATTTACCGTACTATATTGCGATGGTAGTAATTTGATGTCACAGTAATAATTATTGTAAATTGTTTACTGCTATACAGTAATAATAATGCTGAAAATTTTGAACAAGAGATTATTATTTTTATGAAACTTTTCTTCATTATTATGTAATAATAATAATAATAATAATAATAATATGGATAATAATAATGGTGCTAAGAACTTTTAATAACAGATAATGATATTTAATACGAAACTTCGTATTATTATTATGTAGTGTTTATAATATTAATAATAATAATGCCGAGAGTTGTAAATAATATGTAATTGTAATTATCAATGTTATTGTTGTTATAACTTGCATTATTATCGTCGTAACAATATTTATTCGTAAATAAAGAAACGCATGGAAATAAATGGGAATTGTTGTGAGTGTGTAACGGTGAGTTTTGTAACGATATAATATTATTCGAAATTAATTTATATATTGATTATTTTGGTGACATCTAGTGGTTATTAATTCAATCTTTTTTGGGGGATTCGATGAACTCTTTTCGATACTTTTGTGGTTCGAATTAACCGGTCAGCGTAAGCTTGGGACCCAAAAATCAGGGCGATTTTTAATTTTTTTTTTCCGGTGAGGGTATTCAGATGACAAGATCGAGATTTTACACACGATTAATACATGGTCTTGCGAACTTTGAGATTTTTCAAATTGAAAATATTGATGAACTGTGTAGTTATTATATTTCGGCAATATAGCGTCATCCGACATGAAAAATAAAAAACCTACTTTTACTATAGTAATAAAACTTTCGTACGCATGGATACTTTTTGAAATTTAGAAAATTACAAAAAAGGCAAGTTGTAGAAAAAAGTTCGTTTTTCGACAAAAAAAGTTTCATTGTTCGGAATTAAAAAATGGATAAACATTTTTAAAAACATCCGATCATACGATGGAAAATATTATAAACTATGCTCTGCCCGAATTTGAATTGAATTGGATGAATGGATTGGGAGATTTTTCTAATCAATTTCATTTTCCACTCGGCAATGCTTGCGCTAATTAAAGCAAGGGATTGAACAATCACCCAATTAATAACCGAGTGAGTAGTAAATAAAATAAAGGAGACTCAAAGTGGTGATCATTTTGTGGAGAAATGGAAAGCCAAGCAGGCGCCACTTTACTTTCGACCAATTATTCGCTCAGAGACAATGCGGCGTTTCTTGCCCAGCACTCAAAAGAGAGAAATAAAAAAAATAAAATGAAAGAACGAAAAAAAAGGATAAAATCATAAAATAAACTCGGGAGATGGAACTCGGAGATATAACTGGACAGATGGCCATCAAGAAACGCACCGGCACGTCTCCGTCGTGCGCGCGTTACGCTCTTATACTCGTTGCTCATCGCGCCAACCGCGGGAACACTGCAAAAATTCCGCGACCGCATGAATCCCTCTATGGCTTGCACTCTGCTGCTTGGCTGTGTCACACGCAGCTTCCGCGAGTTTGTTTGCCATAACGCGTACGGGAACTCATGTGAATCGGACTTTTGTTCGTTTTTTAGCGCACCACGGAAATAATTCTGAGTAAGTGCGAGAGAGGGGGGGGGGGGGTACTTTCCGAATCGAGTGAAAATCTCGTGACATTTTGTACCATTTATGACCAAAAAGAAACTTTGTCGTTATTTTTTGTTCTCAAGTATTTGTCGCCCTCCAATAATTATTCGCCCTTCAAGAAACTGTCGTCCTTCAAAAATTATTAGCCTTTCAAGAATTTTTCCCTTGCCCTTTAAGAAATAGTAGCCCTTCAAGAAGTCGTAGCCCTTCAAAAATTTTTCGCCTTCAAGAATTTTTCGCCCTTCAAAAATGTTTCGCCCTTCACGAATTTGTCGCCCTTCAAGAAGTCGTAACTCTTCAAGAATTTTTCGCCCTTCAAGAATTTTTCGTCCTTCAAGAATTTTTCGCCCTTCAAAAATGTTTCGCCCTTTAAGAATTTGTCGCCCTTCAAGAAATAGTACCCCTCAAAAATTATGCGCCCTTCAAGAATAATTCGTCCTTCAAGAACTGTTCACCCTTCAAGAATTGTTTGCCCTTCAAGAATTGTTCGCCCTTCAATAATTATTTTCCCTTTAAGAACCCGAAAAAATAAGGCCAAACGACAAACTCCGGGGTTTGAGTTTATCGCAATCTCCGTGGTTGTCAAACCACGGGCAATTTTTTGCCCTTTGGAATTGGAAATATTCCAAAGTTCACGATGTTCGGCCCTTAGAGAATCTTCTCCCTTTGGCAACTTCTTGACTTTTGAGAATTTCACTGCTCTTTGGAAATGTTCTTCTTTTCCAGTCAAAAAATTGCCGAGGCGGAATTTCCTGTTGTTTTCTCAATTGTCGAACGAGGAAAACTTTCCGACCTGCAAGAACTTTCCGCCCTTTGAAAATGCTCGACTCTCCCAAACGAACGCAAACAAGAAATCGCTGAAGTGGAATTTTCCGTAATTTTCTTGTCTGTAAGACAACGCAAAATGTTCTGCCCTTCAATAACTGTCTGGCCTTCGACAATTTCCTGTCCTTTAAAGATATTCTGCGCATTAATAACAGGATTTTATCAGGCCTACCAGGAAAAGCCTACCAGGATTTTCCGTGCTTCAAAAATGGTCTGCCCTTATGGAATTTCCTGCCTTCACGAAAAACCCAAACGAAAACCTCCTCTTATTTCCTTCGTCAGGAAATTACTGACGTTGAGTATAGAAAAAAAAGAAAATTTACGAAGAACAGATCCTTGATCGCACCAGGACACTGGCGGATAGGAGGAAACGATTCAGTGAAGCGCGTAATTCGTACAGCGCGTATACTCATCGTCGCGGTTATCCACCGTAACCGGAAAGCCCGTTTCGCGGCTAGAACCTCTGAACCAATTTGACGTTGGGCTTCTTCTATGAAAAAAAAAACTCGCTGACGTCTCGATAATCTTGCGAAAACACGTGATTGGGCGTGCCCTATGTTTCGATCCAAACTGCCATTTTTTTAATACACCTAAAGCAAACGCAAACATTGAAAAGAGTTCTCGGTGAACCGAGAACTCCATTTGAAAAAAAAAACCATTGAAAAAAACCATCATTGAAAAAACCACCATTGAAAAAAAAACCCCGAGAAATCCAGCATAAACCCAAACGATGAAAAAAAAACACCGACAAATCCAAAATAAGCCCAACCATTGAAAAAGAATACTCTATTTGAAGAAACTCCAAGAAATTCAACATAAACACAAACGCCAAATCAACAGTCGATGCCAAATAATCCCAGCAAATTGACCTGAAACCCAAACAATGAAAAAGAATGCTCGAGCCATAAACCCCGAGAAATCCAGCTTATGCCTAAACATTAAAAAAATATTTGATGCAGAAAAACCCAAAAAAATCGAACGAAAACCCAAACATAAATAAGAAAAACACTGGATGCAAAAAATTATAAAAAGTCTAACCTAAGCCCAATGAAAACGAATATTCTTTTAACAAAAAGACCGAGTAATCCAACATAAACCCAAACATTAGAAAAAAATACTCGATGCAAAAAAAAACATTTAAAAATCAAATTTAATCCCACATATTAAAAGGAAATACTCCATGCAAAAGAACTCCAAGAAATAGAACCTAAAGATAGACATTAAAAAAAAAAAAGAAATGCAAAGAATACAAGGTATCGACCTTAAACCCAAACATTGAAAAAGAATACTCAATGCAAAAAAACCGAAGAAATCGTACCTAATCCCAAATTCAAAAAAATGTTACCCACTCTTGAAAAGCGCTTTTGTTTACTTAATTTTCAAATGTTTGGGTCTGTTTGGGTTATACATTGGATATTTCTTCGAATACACAACAAAAATAAAATGGTTCCAAAGTAAAAAAAAAATTCCACGACACTGAATATTGATATAGTATCGAAACAACTATTTGGTTTTATCGTTGTGCCCGAAACAGATTTACCATTTGATTGAATAAGGGTTGGGAAATTCGCGTGCGATTGTTAGACAATTGGTTTATCCGGATGATAAAGAGTGGTTTATTCGACGCGAATCGAACCGGCACGAAAACAATTCTAGTTGAAACATCCGCAAGAGGAGATACGCGAAGAAGCGCAACTTATTGTGAAAGGCCGGTCTTGATCTATAAACGTCGATGCCAATTCAACGTATCGAAGTGTCGCTGGCCGCCTCATTCAAAGGGCTTCACCGACAGCTCTAGGCTTTCCTACAATGGCGTGGCAATCGTCAGGAAAACGCAAAAAAAGGCGCTGATTTTTGTATTCCTCAACGCGTTGCAAAGAAATATGCAATTGGTTATTATTATTATTATTAGATTTTTATTGCTTATTATTATTGGATATATTATCATTATCATTATTATTATGATTATTAGATATTTTAATGTAAATATTTAGAAGTGGGGCTCCAGCTAGAAAAGGGGTTTAGAAATTTTGTACCGAGTCGATGTATTTCCGGGCACTTTGTTTATAATATTTAAGTCGGGGGAAGACAATTTCTACCCTTATTTTTTGTGATTGTGAGTGTGTAGGTTTGGGTATGCATGCGCGTGTGCTTTTTTGGGTGTATGCGTAAGTGTGTGGTTTGGGTTTGTATATGAATTTTTTTTTCTTAATAAAATACCCCTCCCCCATCATAAAAAACATATTTTCATACCGCAGAATAGCCCCGTAGACGTGAAAAAAATTTGTTTTGCGTCCCGTTTTTGCCCCAGATGGCATTACAAATTGGGACGAATTTTTGCATGAACGCAATAATCAAATAAAAAATTCCATGCAGTGCGCGTAAAAAAACCGTATAAATTATCAATAAGGAAAGTTATTTAAATATAATCAATAATATCAATAAATAACATGTAACATAAATCAATAACAAATCGGAAAAATAATAAATCGTTTTTTTATTCGAGAATTTGAACATTCTTCAAGAATACACATCCAGTGTTTGCATGTGTGTGTGCACGTAGACCTTAAAACTTGTAATACGTCGCTCTCGTGCCTCGATGAGCTCGAGACCTATTTCACGAGGGTCGAGAACTGCCCCATCCTTAGAGTTCTGCAATCCGATTTAGGGGCTAATAGGTATCTCGTTAGAGCAAGACGAATCATCCAGTCGAAAGACGTGCGTGGTCGAGTCAAGAGTGCGCTTCCCCATGTGAGACCACGACGTTTTTCCCCCCGCCCCCCGTCAAAGTTCCATTGAACTTTCGCGAATCATCGTATTTTTGGCGGTCATTGCTATCCCAGTGTCCCCAATATGGGAGACGTCATTGGTGCGTTGAGTCATCATCATCCTAATCGCCTTCGCCACGACATTTTTCCTGGTCGCATTATTTGAATTTTGTTCGAGTCACTTCATTTTTAATGATCGGTGAAAAGTTGGAAAATGTCTTTTCGAAAGATTGAAGAAAACATTTCGATAATTGGTTTGCGTATGTGATTTGCGGTTTTTTTTCGTGTTTCTAGAAATAACCAGTGAGGGCACCAACATGGCGTATCACGGGCTCAGCCAGCACGTGAACTTCGACACGATAGCCGATCCGGGTGACCGTTTTTCCCTGCAGGACCTGATCGGCGAGGGAACCTACGGCGAGGTTTATTCGGCCCTTGATAAGCAAACGGGCAAACACGTTGCCATCAAGATACTGGAGAACGTAGCCGACAACATCGAGGAAATCGAGGAGGAATATTTGGTCTTGAGGGATCTCAGCATGCACGAGAATATCCCGATTTTTTATGGTTTGTTCCTGAAAAGGGCGAAGCCTGCGCAGGAAGAGGATCAATTGTGGTTCGCCATGGAGGTAGGTGTTGTGCTTTCGAAAAAAAAACGTCCTCTAGACCCTAAATAGAAAAGTCCTTGGATCCAGATTGGTCGTTTTCCGTGGGTACAACTTTTGTCCCCAAAGAACTTTGGAGATCAAAAAGATTTTGTTGTTGATGATCCGCAAGAACTCAAAGACTTTTTCGACCTCAGCTATGCACCGGAGGATCCGTCACGGACCTGGTCCAGGGCGTGAAGAAGCGATCCAGTCGTTTGAAGGACGATCAGATCGCCTACATCCTTCGGGAAACGATCGAAGCACTGATATACCTGCACACCAATCACTGCATGCATCGCGACGTCAAAGGCCACAATATCCTGTTGACCGAGGACGCAAAGGTCAAGCTGGTCGACTTTGGTGTCGCCTCGCACTTGTCCGCAACTATGGGAAGGAGAAATACTTCCGTAGGAACTCCTTACTGGATGGCACCGGAGGTGAGCATCAAAGCGGACAAAGTTGACACGAAACGGCAGCTGCGTCATTGATGAGAACTTTCTCCGATCAAAGTGCATCGATCTCTGCATACATTTTAACAATTTAGAGGACTTTACCGCGATCCTGCAACTACGTTGTACAGCTTAGGGGTAGGCAGCCAAGATTCTTGATCAGCAATTGGCAGATCTCGGATAAGTTGAACATGTCTTTTGATGTGGGCCTCCTAAGTAGATAATCAATATTTATTGGTGATGAAAAGTTGACATGACCTTGATTGATGATCAACTTGAAATTCCGATTGATTAACAATCAACTTAACGAGACCTGAATTGATACCAATTGATTGATGGTCAACTCATCATGACCTCGCAGCTGGGCATCAATGATTACTATTGATTGACAATCAACGTGACATGACCTGGATTGATTCCAATTGATTCATGATTAACTTGACATGACCTGGATTGTTTCCAATTGATTTATGATCAACTCAACATGACCTCGCAGCTGAGAATCAATGACTATTCTGAGGGTTTGACATAGAGGGTTTCCAAACGCCATCCCCATCTTCCTAAACAGGTCTGCAGATGATGATCCTCAGACATGGATCCTCGTATCGTTCCTCCCCATTAAAGCTGTTAATCCCACCGTGGCCTAACCTCGTTCCCCTTAGATTAATAAACGAAGAGGGCTCACCAGGAAATGGCAACTGATGATTCTTGACGTTTACAATCGCAACGCAGGTGATAGCTTGCGAACAACAGTTGGACTCGTCTTACGATGCGCGCTGCGACGTTTGGTCCGTCGGTATAACTGCGATTGAATTGGCTGAGGGTGACCCGCCACTTTCCGAGCTCCATCCGATGCGCGCCCTCTTTCAAATACCCCGTAATCCACCGCCAGCCTTGAAAAATCCGGACATACACTCGCCCGAGCTGACGGACTTTATCGCCGAATGTTTGGTCAAGGACCTCGAGCATCGTCCTTTCGCGAGCGAGCTGAGGGAGCATCCGCTGCTGATGGACATTGCCACCTCGGTCGGAAAAATACGGAAGTCTTTGCAGACGGAAATTTGCCGTCAGCGGAAAGAGGGTCGCGTCAATCGACAACCCGAGGTCACCACGAAACACGGCAAGCTCAAAACCGATCGCAAAGCTCGACCAAAGAAAATGTACATGGACGATCTGGCTGCCCTCGACTTGTTGTCCGAAGACGCCATTGTTGATCAGTTACAGAATCGCTACATGCAGTCGCAGATTTATACGTATATCGGTGATATACTCGTTTCCGTCAATCCGTTCACCAATCTTGGCTTGTACACTGGCATCGTACGTATTTTTCTTCTATGTCCTATAAATGTCATAATCACTCAGGCGTTTGAATAGAGTAGTTATAGTTACATGCAGTTATACATATGCACCCTTGGCCAAAAGTATAAAACGCCCTGTCATTTTTTTATCTGGACAACAAATCGTCAACCAATTTACCAAACGGCGTTTCGAAGTGGATAAACCCAGCTTCATTTTGCTTTTTTCTTTTCTTTGTGCAATTTTTTTTGTACCCGATACGTCATTTTGAGAATGCCGATTTTTCACGATTTTCGCCCTTTAGCGAATCGCGTTCCGGACTTGGAAAACATAGTAATCTCACCATTTAGTGATCAGATCTCTGAAAAAACACTGTTAGCTATAGTTTCGTTCGGCGATTTTTTTTTCGCAGAGTAGTTGAGTAGTTTTTTTTTTAAACGGCAGGTTTCTGAAAAACTGGCATCGTGCAGCGTAACTTGAAAACTATGAGATTCGAAATATTTAATCTAAGGAGTAAAAAGTTGTATTTTGTTAGTTTAGAGTCCGCTACATTTTTTTAGATTTTCTTCCCAACATTTATTTGTATCGCTAGTTTTGGTTGATAGTCGACGATTTGTCTCATTAATTTATTGCCGTTACTTTAAAACACAGATGTTTTAATGAAAATATGAGGAGGAGCAAAGATACGTAATTTAATATGTAGGTCGTACGAATCAAATGACGTTCTGAGCTTATATCGAGTTAAACGAATGAACACTGATAGTCAGTCAAACCGAAGATGATCGGGAAAAATAAAGTAACCACTTTTCAGCAGAATCGAATATTACTAATGAAATCGGAGAATTTCCTCCACTCTAAGATTAGCAAATAAAGAATGGCCAAAGTTGTTGTCGAAATTAAAAAAAAACACACATATTTAGCTATTTTACGATTCGGATGTTTTGCAATTCACCAAAAGAGGTTTTCTATTGCTTAATTTTATATTTGATGATGCCATCTTAGCTTCAGTTTAACGCAATTGTGATAGCTTTATGTACTATTTGAGATCAATCGTCGGCTATCAGCCAAAACTAGCGATACGGGGAAATTTTGAGAAAAAAATCTTTAAAAAATTGAGTGACTCCAAAATAACAAATTGCAACTTTTTACTCCTCAGACTAAATATTCCAAATCCCATAGTTTTCAAATTACGCCCCCGATTTTTCAAGATAAATACTAAATTACTCTGCGAAAAAAATCGCAATTTTTTGTTTAACGAAACTAAAGCTATCAGCTATCTTTTCAAAGATCTTATCACTAAATGGTGAGATTACTATTTTTTATAAGTCCAGCACGAAATTCAAGTCCAGCACGAAAAAGGTTTCATGTTCTTCAAAACGCCGTTTGGTAAATTGGTTTACAATTTTTTTCGCGGGGATATATGATTTTTTGTCCGGATAGAAAAATTACAGAGTGCTTTGTACTTTTGGCCAAGAGTGTATATCGAGGGATATATTTATCTACAGGGAGATTCACAAATATTAGGGTGTCATTTGTAAGCAGATACGGTGGGTCAATGCGGCCGAAACGCTCTTTTTAAATGTCGTGCGACGAAAATCGGCCGAGATACTCGCGTTCAAAGTCCAAGTAGTAATAGCACAGTAGTTACACGCGGAACGTGCAAACTGGATCGAGCGCGACTTTGAATCCACCTTCAGAAAAATGCATCTTCTTTGATTTGTTTTTTTCTTTTTTTTCGTAAAAAATATTAAACACAGAGGCTCGCTTTGCAAATCGATAATATGCTTAAATAATTTTCGTTTATTATTTAATACTTGAAGGAAAAAACTTCGCGCGCGAGCAACTACTGTTCCATTGCTTACTCAGACTTTGAACGCGGCTATCTCGATCAATTTTTGTCGCATGACATTTAAAAAAAAAGCATTTTGTTCGCAATGAAACACCTATACTTGCCATGGGAACCCTAGTGGTTGTGAATCTCCCTATATATTTATATATTAATATACGTTTGACACATAAATAAATATCTTAAAGGTATTGCGTAAGCTAAAATTGATAATAGTTGAAATCTTGTGCTATACATGTTTATAATATCAATATATAACAAATATTGAATGAAATTAAATAAACAAAAATTATACTATTTCTTATTTGAAACGTCAGAAAATTTCGTACATTTTTTATCCAAGGAAAAACTGCCATTTCGGGTCCAACAAAATAGTGAAAAATTAAGGAACTCCATTCGAAAGTGAACACATGTCTTAAATTGTAACCTCGCCTCCGCAATAATACTTTCCGATTACTTTTCAAAATGCAGATGAAAAAAGAAACATGTCAATAAATCGAGACCGTTAAATTTAAATAAAGTTTGAAAATCAATTCGAAAGGCCTATGCACGACTTTCGAAACGGCTGACCCTGAACAATATTTAGTGTGAGCAAAATAGTAGGGATTTTCTTTCAAAACAAGTTATCGTTGCCGAAGAGGTCGGTGGCCGCCGATTAAAGTGAATGGTCCGCTTGGAACTAGGCGGGACGAAGCGTGGAGATCTCGTCAGTGCCGCGAAACTCTCAAAAGAGTGCTATATTCCTCGGTATTAATCGATTGGATTATATGATTTATCAACTGGGTCACAGAAATCCAACCGAATCACAACTGTTAATTTTTACTCGATTCTTTACGATCACAATGAGCGATCGTAAAAATGATGGCGGTCACGGACTCTGCCTGATGCCATTAAAAATTATTCTGCAACCCATTTGTGTAAAATACCGCGAATTGGTGCTCGAAAAAAATTGCCGTTAATGTTTTTTATTTATTATAAGCCGCTTTTTTAAATTATCGATGGACGAGAAATGAGTGAGTCGCAATCGTTAAAAATTCACCTCTGGCAGGTCTATCAAAAACCTATTTTTTTAACGGACGTTTTTGACATTTAGTTGTTTAATTATTTACTCAATATTTGGGGTTATGGGTGGTTAGAGATTTATTTTTATTTCTTCATGACGAATATTAAAATAGGTAAATATTTTGAATGAATATGCATTGTGATCTGTATTAATATAAGTTTATTTTGATCAATACATCATCTCATTTTAATAATTATTTATTTATTTTTATTATCATGCCATCTTATTTCAATTAATATATGTTAAATTTGGATTAATATATTATTTAGAAAAAATACATAAATTTGCCATAATTCGCCCACATCTTAAATACTTAACCATGTAAAAAAAAAATACGAAGGGAAATAAGATTTGAATCGCAATAAATGAAAAAATCTTTAATCTGCATATCCCCTACAAAAACTGATAAAATTGTTTGGGTTTTTTTTTTCAGGAGCAACGTCGCTACAAAGGCCAGGCAAGATCGGACAACCCGCCTCACATATTCGCGGTCGCGGATGCCGCCTATCAGGCATTGCTCCATCAGCGTCAAAATCAAGCGATCGTGATAAGCGGCGAGTCCGGCGCCGGCAAGACCGAGAGTGCAAATTTGCTTCTCAAGCAATTGGTATATCTGAGCAAAGCACCCAATCGAAATCTCGAGGAGAGAATTCTCCAGATAAATCCAATAATGGAAGCGTTCGGCAACGCGACCACGGGAATAAACGCGAATTCTTCGAGATTCGGAAAGTATCTTGATTTAACGATGACCAAAGGCGGTAAAGTGACCGGCGCGAGAATAGCCGTTTACCTGCTGGAACAATCGCGCGTCATTGCGCAAGCCGAGTAAGTGAACCCGAAGAAAAATTTCAAAAAGCTTAAATCGTTATTCGCGAGATAACACTGATAAAAAATATATTTTTTAAAATCAACCAGATGCTTTCATTTGATCCTTTCTTATTTGAACTTTGGAATTTTTGTAGTATTTTTTAAATTTAATTTGAATTCTTTTAATTTTATTTGAATTGTTTGAATTTTATTTCATTTTTTCAGAAATTTATTCGAGTTTTTTAAATTTTGTTCGAATTTTTTCAATTTTATTTAAATTTTTTGAATTATTTCCATTTTTTTAGAATTTCCGGAATTTTATTTGATTTTTAAATATTCAGTTTGAATTTGTGGAAAAACAATGGGTTTTTTTTTAGTTGATTTTACTATTCCAGAGATTTGTAAATATATTTATTTAATTGAATTAACTAGCAAATTCATAGACGTAATAGTACGCTCTGTGGTCGGAGTGTGGCGCAGGGCTCGAGGCGTCTCGCGCAAGTCATTTGCACTGCGAGCGAGCGTAAGTACGTGAAACGTATCGACGCTCGACGAATTTGAATAGATCCCCGTTGAATAAAATAAACTTTTTTGACAGTATAAGGATATGTTTGATTCGTGAAAATTCGATTAATTTTTGTCTGTAAAGATCATGATCGTTTATTTGTTTCCATTCAGCGGGGAGCGAAATTTTCATATTTTTTACTACATGTACGACGGCCTCGAAGCTGACAACCGCCTCGGAGAATTTCACTTGGACAGTTCGCTGCGCAAACGTCACCATTATCTCACCGATCACAGTCACACCTCGCAGACCCACGTCGAGAAGTTTCATCAGCTGAAAACGGGCTTCAAAGTTTTGGGCTTTCGGGACAGCGAAGTCGACACCGTCTACGCTGTTCTCGCCGCTATACTTCATCTCGGCGATATCGAATTCGGTGAAGTACCGAGCCAGGATAACACGGACAACAAGAGTACGGTTATCAGAAGCGCGCCTCTGAATCGAGGTAGAGTGCTATCTCATAAACCTGACCCTCCACTAAACCTTTCTTTCAAATGAGGTTCAAATGAGGTTAAGGTTTGTTCGGTTCTTCGGGTTTGGGTTTGTTCGAAAAACTAGCTTTAACAAAACGAATTAGTTGAAACTGTTTCCGAATCTGGTCGAAGTTCGGATTTGTTGGGTTATTCATTATTGGAGAGCTAGGTTTTACCGGGTAAAATGCATTTACACTGAAAAACATTTTTGACGATAATATATATATATATATATATATATATAAGTTGATCGTTAAGGATTCGGCTTCGGTCCGGCCAATGAAGGTTTTCCAAGGTCAGCGATGGAAATAAAGGATGTTTTTCTTACGTTTCGGCCCTCTGGTTCGGGTCCTCTTCAGAAATTCTATTTTTCTGTATAAATAATGATACACAAATTTTACAAATCACGTTTGACAGAGTTATAATATGATATGAATAATTTATGATATGATATGATAATAATATATATATATATATATATAGATTTAAATATTTGATCATACTGATCATACGTACGATATGTATATACGTATACAACATTGAGGGAGGACACTACTGTGACGAGCAGAAAAGGGGTCTTCTTTCCGAATTTTTCTTGTCTATTCGATTATTAATTTGGGATTTGGAAAAAAAGGTATGTCATTTAAGCATACATTGAACTTATTTCGTGAAAGTTTTTTACTTGGAAATAATAAAAATTAACAACGTTTTTGATGAGGTATGATAGTGCCTCTGCGTAAAAAATGTGGTCCAACGACCAGATCGATAACTTGAAAATAGTTGGGGTAAAAAATAAATAAAAAAGTCTTATATTCTATATAGATGTAGTTCTCGTTGTACGTAGCCGTTTTTGGGGAAAAAATCATACAAAAACGTTTGTGTTTTTAAAAAATGTTCAATTTGGACGGAATTTGTACTTTTGTTCGGGGACTCCAAAAATACAAAATTAGAAAAAAAACGGCTATATACGACAATGGCTACTGCAATAACGGAAATTTTGTTTTTATTAAATTGAAAGTCAGACAATTATAGCTAGAGTGATGATTCCGGGTCAAGAAAAGTCGTTTCGAGAAAAACGCGATTGAAAGTTTTAGTAAGTACTTAAGGTAATCGGCCCAGTGGCTGTCAGCGTTCGAGTGATCGTCATGTTTGCGCATTAAATAAGTATTTTAAGATAAAAATCAGTCCTTCATGCAGATCTGTGGTATATTAGATTCCAGGAGGTATTTACTATGTTGTATTACATTTTCACACCCGTAAGTATACGTATAAAATAATAATCAAATTAAATATATTCCGCTACGACGTCTAGCTGTCATTTCGGCCGAATCCTTCATTAGGAGGTTAACGTCAACCATGTCACATTTCGGGTGATTTGAGAATGCCTGTGGACTTGCGTGAAGTAAGGTTTCCTTCACGTAATTAACAAGGATTTTAGTTTTGCGTTCAGCATAGATAATTATAGTTTTATGTTAATTTCAACGAATTTTCATATATGCCGATTACCGGTTCAGCAACATAAACACTCTGCCGATTAATCGCCACGGCTGTCGATAACTGGGACAATGTTAGGAAAAAAATAGTCTTACGAATCGAATATTAGTTTATAGAAAATCAGAAAAGAAATATTGGGTTCGTAATTAGCATTGTCTGAAGGATCCACGGACCAGTAATCGTCATACACATATTCGCTATAGTAAAAAGATATACATATAAATAAATGTTGTCGATTACTGGGTCGTGACCATGTCGATAACTGGGTATGTCTCGAACACAGGTGAACAGCACTCGATCGAAATAATATTAAAAGTTACTTCATGAAAAAATAGTTGTTTATAATGACTACAAATAAATAAAAATTACAATTCTGACGTAATAGGCAATAATTTGTTTTATTATTTAAATTAATAAAGTTCCATGGAAGAGAAATTTATGTTTCAAACTCTTTGTCAAATGTTTTAATAAAAATCATAAAGTTTGTGACAGAGTGCGTAAAAATTATTCTGCCGTTCTATATGCAGACATAATCGAGTCAACATAGTCCTTCGAACCTTTACATAATAAGTTAAGGCCTTATTTACCTTTGGATGGTCGGAAAACAAGGCTTTTTAGGATTTTTAAAAATACTTATAAAGCAATCAAAACGAGGTTTAGAGGGTTTGTTTCACATATCTGTAGGTACCTCCAACGAGCGGACTCGTTCCAGTCGCACATGTGCACTCAGAAGAATTTTCTCTTCCCCGTAATCTACATGAGTTTTGCTACCGAAGTACACACGATTATTGTAAAATATTTATTTTTGTACATCTAGCCCGATTTTTAAGAAAGTCGCATTGTTGACTGAAACAACGGCCTTTATTTGTTTTCAAAAATCGCAATTGTTAAACGATAGTAAAAATCGTGTGTACTTCGCTATAAAATGTATCTAAGAAGTTATAGTTGAAATTTCAAGTCAATCAGTAAAAAAATGCAGGACCTACGAGTCCGCCCGATTTTGAAAACATTTCTTCATGAAAAACGCGTTTAAAGTTTTAAAACCATTTTTCTACATGTCTTAAAAAAAATGTCCACCTAAAATAACTTTTGCATATTATTTTCGACATGTTTATACATAATTGAAATCAATAGAAAAAAAACATTTTTTGTTTCAAAGGTATCTAAGGACTCAAAGCAGTCTGAAAGCATGTGACGATTAGTGGGACGTTGCCATGGCGATTACCAGACCAACTGTCATGGTGGCATGACGATGACTCGTACAATAGCATCTTAAAACCTTTACGAAATATTTTCTCGACAACTGTACTAGGCACGGGAATTTCACAACGACCTTCTTTTTCGTAATAAAAAACTGATTAAGAACGACTTAAAATAACTTTTGCTCACTTTCCTAGTTGAGCTATATAAATTTGCAAAGTCAAGCGATCTGCTTAAGGTGACGACTACTGGGCCATTTACCTTATACGTGAATCGTTGCGCTACCTGCTCTCATTAATGCGAATCATCTTCCACTTGGTCAATTTTCAATAACTTAACTTGAGCATCTTTTACATATCCTTGAATATGTATACTTTGAGAAAATGTCACAGTGGTGTCCCGCTTTAATATCTGTAATGAAATCGGTAAAAATATAAATTTTTTTGATTATCTCTCATTCCGCCATGTCAAACACCCTCTTCACTTATCCACTTTCGCTTCTTTTACACGAATTTTATTATTTTTATATCAATTGCAAAAAACAACATTGGCTGAACTTATTTTCGTGGACCTTGATGAGGCAACCGGGCCCTTTTGTTTCTCCCCAGTATCGCACCTTTTGGGCATCGAGAAGAACGATTTGCTGGAGGCTCTGACATCGAATTCCGTGGTGACGAGGGGCGAGACGATAACGCGAAACAACACGGTGAACGAGGCTTGTGCAGCCCGTGACGCAATGTCCAAGGGTCTCTACGGTCGTCTTTTCGATTGGATGGTCAATCAAATAAATTGTCTGCTGAGCTTCAATCGGTCGCCAAATTACGAGCCACTCGCGATCGGGCTCCTCGACATCTTCGGCTTCGAAAACTTTCCACGCAACTCGTTCGAGCAATTGTGCATCAATATCGCGAACGAGCAAATCCAGTATTACTTCAATCAGCACATATTCACGTGGGAACAACAGGAGTACATGGCCGAGGGTATTCCCGTGGATTTGGTCGAGTTCTCCGACAATAGGCCGGTCCTCGATATGCTGCTCAGCAAACCGATGGGACTGCTCGCGCTCCTCGACGAGGAGAGCCGATTCCCCAGGGCCAATGACAGATCACTGATCGGTTAGTGTCTTGATTATTGAACTTGTGGCCCATTCGAAAAGTTGCAAGGTTGCGTCTCGAAACGTACACAACTTTATGGAGAACGTTTCGATAGTCCAGGCAATAAGCATGAAAGTAAGCACTTGTTAGATGTAAATACGCAAAAGTGACCTAAGGGTAATTCGATGTCGCTGAGTAGAATGGTGATTATAATTTTGCAATCAACCCCCGAGAAAATGTTTAAAAAAGGTTCAAAAACCGGTTAATTCGGAACGTAATCATTTTATCGAAAAATATGTTAAACAAAAGTTGTTTGAGACATAAAAAAGTACGTAAAAAAGTATTAAACGTTCATCTTCGTATCTTCAAAAATAAGGGAGAAAAAAACGAAAAACTATTCAATTGGGGGAGAAAAACGTCGAAGTTTAAAAAATATCAAATTTGTAAATATCTCGGGTTTTTTTTATTACATATTGCTTTAGTAAAAGTTAATCTAACTTTGTGGAGATTTTTTTATTTTTATTCATTGTATAAGTGTTCAAAAATGACGACTGAACATTGACAAAATTAGTGGTTGAGGATCACTGTCAGAAAGAGAGGCACTATATGGCTATGCCGTTTGCACTCATAGGAGGTTCTTTCTATCGTTCCGCCACGCATGCGCGCAACGCGCTCCAACGAGTATCTTGCGTCCCTTACACTTCCAGTGGTGCTTCGGCTACAAAGCGACTTTGTCTCGCAAACAAATTTTCATTGGCTTTTTCTTCCTCATTTTTGAAGATACGAAGATGAACGTTCAATGCTTTTTTACGTACTTTTGTGTCCTCAACAACTTTTGTTTGACGTACTTTTCGATGAAATTATTAGGTCTCAAATTAAACGGTTAACATTTTTTTTTTACATTTTCTCGGGGTTTGATTGCAAAATTGTTATGGCCATTCGATTCAGCGTCATCCAATTACCCTTAGATCAATTTTGCGTATTTATATATAAAAAGTGCTTACTTTCGAAATTTTTAGACTACAAATGGAAATCGTTCGATTCCTTTTTCCACCTTGGAACCGAACGACTATCGTTTCGAGATGTCAGCTTGGTGCCCGAAAAACAAGTCGAATTTCTATAATTTTTTCCGACGAAGGTATTGGGATGAGAAACTCCGATTTTTACACACACGTGATACATAGTCTTGCCAAGAGTGAGCTTTTTTTTAAATTGGAGAATATTGATAAACAATCGGTATAGGTGCTTCTGGCAACTAGATTGATCGGAAGTGGAAAATAAAAAATATTCTTTTACTGTAATAATATAACTTTCGGATGAGCTGATAGTTTTTTGAAAGTTTCAAAATTACGAAAATGGCAAGCTGTAAAAAAAGTTCGACTTTGGACGCAGAAAAGCAACTTTAGATACTTGTTGTTAACAAATGGATCAACATATGAAAAATTCATCATCAGTTTCGGAAAATATAGTTTCGGAAAAAAGGCGAAAGAAAAAAGGGTAAATCGCCCATCACAAAAAAACGTCATAGTCAATTTTTTTAATTCTTACAAAATCTTTGTTACAAATCTAAGTCAAAACTCTAAGCTGCAAAACAACTAAGAAAATCTTTCAAATAATTTTGCAGGCTAGAAAACAGCAAAGTAAAAAAAATTTGTGAAAAATTTGCAGAAAAATTCCACAAAAACATAAAGTCCAAGTTTTACGTGCGACCAAAATCCGACGCGGTTTGCTTCGCCGTCCATCATTTCGCGGGTCGCGTCGTCTATCAGGCCGACGGTTTTCTGGAAAAAAATCGTAACTTCCTACCACCGGAAGTCATCCAATTGGTACGGCAGTCTCAGTCGGATATGGTACGATTTCTCTTCCAATGCCCGATCACGAAGACTGGAAATTTGTACTCGGCGATTCACGACACCGGATCGAGAAAATTGATGACCGCCTCCAACCAAAATACAAGAGTAATTACTCCAAACGCCCATTGGTCGTTTTTTTTTTGCGGCAAGGCATAAATTCAATCCGATGCTCATCTTGTACCAGGAACGTTACTCGAGTCGAGGCTTGGCGTCGCAGTCCCGGGCCCAACAGACGGTAGCTACCTACTTCCGGTATTCACTGATGGATCTGCTGCAAAAAATGGTCTCGGGTTCGCCCCAATTCGTCAGATGCATCAAGCCCAACGACTCGAAGAGCCCCAAGTACTTCGACAAGGACAAAGTCGTCAAACAGTTGCGGTACACGGGCGTTTTGGAAACCATCAGAATACGACAAAATGGATTCTCCCACAGGTTACCCTTCAATGAATTTCTCAAAAGGTTCGAACGATTATGAATATTAAATATTATTATCGATAGAAATATGATAATGTGTTATGAGTGATAATTAATACCAAATAATAGTAATAATACTCTTCTGATTATTGATTTTACTATTTTTTAAAAATGATTTATTTCTGTTGTTTTATTTTATCATAATTATTCTTATTCGTATTACTACCACTATACTATTACGAAAGAATTATTCATTTCATTTAATAGTACGTATAATAACTTTATCATCATTAAGCACAAACATTATTATTATTATGGTTTTATGATGATTATTACTTTATACTAACATTACTATATTATTGTTATTATAACTATTATAACGTTATTTTTGCTATTACTATTGTGGAAACTATAACTGTTGCTTGTTGATTAGTAAAACATTGTTCAATGTTACCACAAGGGAGGGCACCACTGTGGTGGCCCGAAAAAAGGTCGTTTTTCCGAATTATTTTTATTTTCCAGATAATTTTTTTTGGTATTCGGAAAAAATTGTGTTATTAACCGTACATTGAAGTTAATTCGTGTGCATTCTTATTAACATTTTGTTTTAAATCAACAACGTTATTGATGTTTAATAAAGCCTCTGTATAAAAAATGTGGTCCAACGGCGGATCGATAACTTGACAATGGTTGGTCTGAAAAATGAAAATAAAATAGCTTCATAATCTATATGAATGTCGTTCTCGTTGTACGTAGCCGTTTTTTCGAAAGGAAAAAATTCCACAAAATGCCGAGTGTTAAAAAAAAGTATAATTTCGGCGAAATTTTTACTTATATTCGAGGGCTTGAAAAAATACGAAATTCAAAAAAACGGCTACCTGCAACGATAGTTACTGCAATTACGGAAATTGTGGTTTTTTTAGATTGAAAATCGGACGATTACAGTTAGAGTTATGATTCCGGCGAGGTCGAGAAAAGTCGTTGCGAGACAAACGCGATTGAAAGTTTTAGTATACGTAAATCGTTGCGCTACCTGCTCTCACTGAATCGTCTGTAACTTTGTCAATTTTAAATGATTTAACGTCATCTTTTTTAACCTATTGTTTAATATGTGTACTTTGAGAAAATGCAAAAACAATGTTTTTGCTTACGTTATGGTTATTATTGGCTCATTATTCGTATTGACTACCGCAGATATTGTTTCCTGGCTTTTGGGTGGGACGAGCGTGTCGTCGCGACCCGTGACAATTGTCGCTTGTTGCTGATACGTCTTAAGATGGACGGCTGGGCGATCGGCAAAACAAAAGTATTTTTGAAATACTATCACGTGGAGTTTCTCTCGAAGATGTACGAGGAACAATTGCGCATGATAATAATCGTGCAGGCATGCGTGAGACGTTGGCTCGCGAAAATACGATACAAGAAGCAAAAATGGCAGCTGGCATTGTCGGTGGTGACGCTGCAGCGCCACATACGCGGATGGTTGGCCAGGAAACACATGGAGGAACGCCTGAGTCGCCAGAGAAGCGAAGAAGAGGCGATGGTCCTCGAGAGGGCCAGAGGTGAGGGGGCCATTTTTCTTGCCGATCATTTTCTTGGTGAAATTATGGTTTTTTGGCATTTTTATTGTGAAAATGTTTGTCGGAGTGTGTGAAGGGGTGCGGAGGAAAATAAAAATACGAGAAGTTACCATTAAGGCGGGATAGACATTTAGACAGGAAAAAATGTAATATTGAGGGATTTTTTAAACTAAGAAATAATGATTCTACAATTATCAAACTTTTGGTATATTTTCATAGTATATTTGAGTATACAAAACAATGTTTTAAAATTAATTCATCATCAAAATGACGGAGCTGTGGCAGAGTGTTACAGCAAGGTTGCCGCGGGAGTTGTGAATCGGCGTGCGGTCTAGCTTCCTGCAGACTTTGATTTGCAAAAAACTTCAAACATTTTTTTAGTTAGAGCAGAGAAGAAAATGCAAATTTAATGGGAGATATTCACCTAGGACCCGGAAAAAGGTCATTTTTGTAGTTTTTTTCAAGGAAAACTATTCGAAATTTCGGATTGGGGTTTTAATCATCTAAAAGTATATACATTCAAAAATATATTTAATTATCTTTATTTAAAAATATCAAAAATATGCAAGGATATTGTATGATCCTTGGAGCATCGTAAAAAAATCTGCGTATACGGTACCCACTGGCGTTTCTTCAAAAATCATCTGAAAAAAAACCAAAAAGATTATTAAATTAGATACTATAATCTAGTACTTGTCATAGCCGATTTTGAAAATATCGATTTATGACAAAATGGCGGACGTTTGAACATAAATAGTGATGTTTTGGGCCAAAAATTAGTTATTATTTTGCCTAAAAAACAAAAACTAAGTACCGGAAAAAAAATCCTATGACAAGTACTAGATAATGGTGTATAGAATAACCACAAAAAACCTCAAGGCAATCGGTGCATTGGTTTTCGAGGAATTTTGGGTACCGATTTGAAAAACGTGGTTTTGAGAAAAACGCGTTTGAACATTTGGGAATGAATAAATCATGAAATTTGTCAACTTACATGGAATCATCGATACCAGGCCCATTATGTAGGTCTTCTAGGGTCGACGAAATGTTCATAGCTTCTAAATCCTCATCCTCGACCATCTAGGTGTATATCTCTCCTTAAGAAAATGGCACGCATTTACAAACAAAAAAAAAACAAAATTCCAAGCAACGTTTCTGTTAAATGTGGATTAAAAAAGTAGTTTTTCCCCAATTTTTCATAAACGATTCTTGTCAAGTAGAAGGTACCAATATTTCTACCGAGTTTCAAGTCAATCGGCTTTATAGTTTTTGAGTAATCCTCCACGCCAGTTTCGATAATGCACTTGTGAGAAAAACGCGTTTGAAGTTCACGCCCGCTCCGAATCCGAGCAGTGAGGCACAACGTTGACGTTTGAAGTTTTTCGAATTTCGCTTTGAAACGTTGGGAAAATATTCTACATATATAGTTCTATGGTTTGAAGAAAAAAAATCGATTTTTTGATCGTTGAAAATGTATATCCCGCCTTAATATTGTCAATGTGTGTCCAGAGGAGCGGAAACGGAACAACATCAATTGTCGCAAGGGCAGAATGGCCCGAAAGATACCCGGACACATGGCCAACAGAGGCAGCTTCGACAGAGAAAATCAGGAAAAGGACATCGCGGCCGTCGTCATACAGAGCCGTGAGTATTACAAAAAACGGAGTGACTCCCTGTCCGGTTATCGGACGAATAAGCGTGTTATTCGTCCGGATAGCGGCTCAGTTCACGCCGTATTTCCAGTAGGCGTACATATTATTGTGATTCGTGTCAGTAGGATCCGGACGAAAAACATATATATAATCCTCCGGATAGAATGCGTTAAATTGTTAAACAAACTACCTGGATGAATAATTTACACGTATTCGTCCGATTAAAATCTTTATAATTTTGTTTGGGTATGTTTATTTGGTTTTGTTTGTTTGGGGAGTTGTACAGCGTGAACTGCATGAACTGAGCCGCTATCCGGACGAACAACATACGCGTATTCGTCCGATAGCCGGATAGCTAGCCGCCGCGTACAAAAAATCGTTTCTCCTATTGGTGACAAACATTTTTTTAAGGGCTTGAACCTAGTTGAAATTTTGGAAGATGTCGATTTTTGGTTTTCGACGGATTCTCTAAATATGAGATTTGAAAAATATTTTCTGCAAATTTCAAGTCGATTCGTTTAAGGGCGGGGTAAAGTATTTAAATTTTTTTTTCATTTAAAATTTTTTTTTAAATGAATGCATAATATATCAAGAATATTGTGTAAAAATTTCAAGTCGATCGGAGTAAAATTGACGAAGTTATGAGTATTTGAGCGTCTATTGCTCCATGCCGTTCTCTTCTCTTCTGCGTTTTTCAAACCGTTTTTCTGAGACTTGTCATATTTGAAGTCCGTTTGCACGATAACTCAAAATCTACTGGACCAATCGCTTTGAAATTTTGCACAGTACTTCTTCACATAATTCACCAGGTATTGTCGAGAGCTTTTTTGTTTTTTTTAATAATTAATAATTTTTCAACAACAAATTAGCCGATTTTTTTAGCGAAAATCGGGTTTTTGGCTCCCAAGTGCTACGAAAAATCGAAAAATCGAAAAAAAAAAAAATCCTCCCGTCATTACCTCGAGAAACATCTCCTTTAACAAATGCATTTTGATTTTTTTGTTTCAAATGATTCTGTTGCGAGTTATGGTGCACACCGCAAACCAACTTTTTTTCGAGGCGCCTCCGGGGTTTAATTTTCACTCGCTCAATTTTGAATATTTTGCAATGCAAATTTAGGAGAATGTTGTTCAAATGTTACTTTATTATATGTAAATTTTTCAATAAACGAACACTATTCGTTACGCCAGAAAAAAATCTTAAAAACATGCCTTTTTCGCCGAATTAACTTTACCCCGCCGTTAAAGTTGAAGGAGTTGTGGGCGTTTATAGGTAGGTTCCGCCAACCGCCGATCTGTAAACGCGATCTTCTCAAAATGACTTTTTCAAAACCATCACGATACCCCAAAAATCACTGCACCGACCAACTTCATTTTTTTAAAGTTTCTTTTGCATATTAAAAGGCTGTGCTTGGGCGAAGGAATTTTTTTCGATGCATAGTTTTTTTTATCAATGAAAATAGAGCGTTTTTTTTACCGAAAATTCATACTTACATTTTGAACTATTGCTATTATTGCAAATATCAATACTCGCTTCCATTCTTCGTCTGAGCACTAGATAATTTCATGCAAAAATTAAAGGCGATTGTTTTTATTTCATTTCTGATGATTTGGTTTCACCCCGGAGGGAGTTTTTCGTAACGTAGTCTGCACAAACCATTGTATCTATCACATTTATAAATATCATTCGACAAAACAAATTGAAAAAAAAAATAGAACCATACTCAATGCAAGGTCAATACTCTTCGGTAAGGTTTTTTTTTTATTTCGCGCAGATTTCCGAGGCTACACAATACGCAAGCGTTTCGGTTGCGCGCTCGAGGAGCGCTTCAAAAATATCTTGAACAATTACGACAACAAGCAGGAGGCCCGCGAGGCCCTGCTTCGCGACGGGGTCCGACTCCAGGACGCCGCGTTCATCGTGCAAAGATGGTACAAGAGGGAGGAGCGCGTCCATCCCAAGCCACCGGTCAAGGATCCCATCCATCCGAAATTGCGTCAAGCCAATCTCATTCAATTCTCCCAAAGTGTAAGCATCTGACGTGTCCAATTTATATCGCTTCATATACAGGGTGTAGCATTCCAGTCGGCAGGACGGAATATCTCAAGAGGGCTTCATTTTGGAAAAAAGTGTTTCCCACGAAAGTTCCATAGTTTTGAAGGAACAGGATAATGGTGTGGGTTATTTTTTTTTCGGTGCCTATTTTCAAGGTTATTCGAAGGTCAACGTTAGTTTTTAAAATAGGAAAGTATACTTTTTATTTTAAAACCGTTTTTTTTGCGTTAGAAAATGAGCAACTTTAATTCGAAACTTTTTGCTGTTTGACATAATTTTTTCAAAGATATTTCGAATATTTAAAAATGAAAATAGTTTTTTTTTAATATTGAAAATATATTAAAGAATTTAAGTCAAATGGGAAAAAGTATCGAAACAAAGTTACCTGCTTTCCTAAACGAAAACTGACTCTAGAATAAAAATATGATGTACGCTTACCAAAACTAAAGTTGACCTTGATGTAACCTTGAAAATAAACGTAAAATAAAAAATCGATGCCATTATTTTTGTTCCTTGAAACATTTTTCCCAAAATGCATCGCTCTCTCGAGGCATTTAGTTTCGGCAACTTGAATGACACACCCTGTATGTGTGCAGACGCGTGTATATATCGTATTTATTGTTGCATCGAATACGCAGGTACACATGAAGAATCAAGAGGTGCACAAGAATCTTCGTCGCAACAAGCCTGGAGTGCGGCTGAGCGACATCATGGAGCCGTCCCGGGATTACAAGCGACCGGAAGGCTTCAACATGGTCCAGACAATCCTCCAGTATCGAAACGGCAATCAGCCGGAGGCCGAGGAAACCGTAAAGTACTATCGCGATCTCAAGGAAGAAATGAGCAGGTAAATATATTAAACGACATCCCAGGGACGCGATACAATTAATTTTGCCGCGTACGATACGGAGAGATTCGAATGCTCAATCGTTGAAAATCCTTTTGGCACTCGCATCGCAAGTGGTTCGGAATTCGAAGACGACGAAGTTGGCTGGGACTTACCGTTGATACAGCTAGAAAATGACCTTCACCCATCGACGAGGTACCGACGTAGTGCAAGCAGAGAATTTTCATTTCCAAATTTCAAATATCAATTTTTTTTCACGCCTTATTTATTTCGGATCTGTTTCCAAATTTTATTTGGAAATTTTATTTCAAAAGTTTATTTGGAAATTTTATTTCAAAAGTTTATTTCGAAATTTTATTACGAAAGTTCATTTGGAATTTTTATTACAAAAGTTCATTTGGAAATTTTATTTCAAAAGTTTTGTTTGGAAATTTTATTTCAAAAGTTTATTCAGACGTTTTTTCTAGAAATTTTGTTGCGAAGTTTTATATAGAAATGTTGTTTCAAAAGTTTAGGCAGACATTTTGTCCAGCACTTTTGTTGCAAAGTTTTATTTAGAAATTTTATTTGGAAATCTTTTTTCAAAATGTGATGTAGAATTTTAATTAAAAAAATTTACTTAGAATTTCTATTTAGTAATTTATTTACAAATTTTATTTAAAAACTCTTTTTACAAATGTTATTTGAAAATTTCATTTGGTAGTTTGATCTAGAAGTTTCGTTTCAAAATACCTATTAACAAATTATATTTTTTAATTTAATTTACAAATTGTATTTACGAATGTGTCTAAAAAATTTTGCTTGCAAATATTGTGTGCAAATATTTTTTTCAAGTCATGATTTCTAAAAGTTTGTCACAAATTATTTATTTCGAAACGTTATTTCCACATTTTATTTATAAATTTAATTCGCCACTTTCGTTTGCAAATTCTATTTCCAAATTGTAAATTCGTAATGTTTCTTCCAAATTTTCAATTAATGACGAAATATTTGCAAATCTCGATTTCTAAACTTGTATGACCCCTCGCCCCCTCCCTGCACTCCGTCAATCGGAGCGAATTCATCCTATAGACTTGGATACCTAGGATACTGAAGATGTTCTTTTTCTTTCTCCACGATTAACGCAATTGATAATTACAAAGGTAAAAATTGTCCACCGGCTAAAAGAAGTCCTCGTGTGCCGTCGTTTCGCCTCGATTTTTTTTTTCATTAAAAAGATAATTTAATAGCCAGACACGATTGTTTGCTCGTATTTCTTTTTCCTTGGAAATTTGGAAAATTTTTATCGTTGCCCGGAACAGGAGTCGAATGGGCCAAGTACTTCAAGTGAATGCCGAGAGGGCCGAGCGTCTGGCGGCCCAGGGCGACTTCACCGTGGCCCCGGAGCAACAACTCTCGGACATTTGGCACAAAGCGTTGCGAAATCCGGGCGAGTCGCACGGAAGCGACAACTCCGGCCAGCCCATCAGGTACAAGAAAAAATGACCAAGCTTTCAATCTCCGACGCGCACCGCGCAAAATTATCCCGTCTATCGAACTAACGCGTTCTTCTTTTTTTTTGTTTTCTCATTTTTTTCACTTCCATAAAAATCTTTGTTCATTGACTACTTCAGAGGTATCATGGCGAATTTTCAGGTAAACTTTTGACTTTTTCTCATTACGTAGTATATTCTCCGAGTACAAGGCCTAGTCGATATTCTCTTGTATTGAATAACCCCCCCCCCCCTTCACCTCCCCCCGCTGGATAAGCTTATGATCGAACCGTATCCGAGTGTTGTTGAGTATCAGTAGTTCATTAAGGAGTCTTCTCACTTTAGACGCTAAAATAGGCTATTTTCATGAATTTTTTTGATACGTTCATATTATAGATATTAATATAAAAATTGTTACACTTAATAAATACATCTTCGAAATACATTAAAACATTTTTTTATATTTATTTAAGTCACTATTTATAGACGAAAATGGTGGTTAAACAATGGCCTAAAAAATTGTAGGTCAATGCTGTTGATGAAATGTCGGAGATGGATCTTCCGAAAAAAAAAATCAAACGATTTTAGATTCAGTGTGTTAATGGCTATAGCGCATATCGTACGATTTTTTATATATGCAAAAATAACAAAATGTCGGACATTTTTCGAAAAAAACGTGTTCTTTTCACCGTTTTTAGCAAAAAAAAAATAGTAAATATGAAAATTTAAAAGAATCCTTGATATGTGCTATCGCTATAATTGTAAAGAATATGTGGTTAAAATATCACAAGGATCGGTTCGGTAGTTTTGAAGATTTTATCAACAAGCCGTCGAAAAACGTTGTTTCGAGAAAAACGCGTTTAAAGTTTGTTTGGGTTACATAAATATATAATTTATTTTTAAATGTATTACGAAAGTGTATTTTTCAAGTGTAACAACTTTTATATCAATATCTATAATATCAGTCTGTCAAAAAAATTCATGAAAATAGTCTTTTTTAGCGTCTAAAGTGAGAAGACCCCTTAATAGGTTGGTAAAATGTACAGAAGAAAAAATTAAGGCGAAGGTTCGTCAATGATTTTTTTGTTTGTTTTTTACGTAGTTCCTTTTCGATTTGATTAAACGCATTTTGCAACTTCTTTTTTTGTGACGTCTATTGCATTTTCTTTTTTTTTTTAATAAAAAAAAATTAAGAGAAAGTATTTAAAAAAGACCTAACGATTTTGCTTCTGAACAAAGTGTTTGGAAACTTCATTTATGTTTTTTTTTTCATCTTTTACCGATTTTCCGTATGTTCCAAAACAAAAAATAAGAATAAAAATACTTTTTACTGATTTTTCGTTTATTCCTAAACAATTGTTTTGAAAATAAAACAATGTGGCAAAAAAAATTTTGCCCATTTTTTGCAACTTCTGGCGACATGTTTTATTTTATTACCTTTTGTTTTAGGAATATACGAAAAATAAGTAAATTTGAAAAACAGCTTTTAAACACGTAGTCTCTGGGCAAAGTGTTCAGGGGCTTTCAAAATAAAAGAAATAATAAATGAGTATCGGCCTCACTTATTGTGACAGCCGTTTTTAACTCCCTCGTTAAATAGTCGTCCAATATATCGCTGATTCTCATTGATCCCAAAAATATTTTTTACTTTGTCACAAGACCAAAATAAACGCGAACGAAAAATGCCTCTAGTTAAGCTAAAGATGAGACAGAGTAAAATATGTTTGTCATAAATAAGAACGAATAAAATATTGGACGAGGACTTAACAATTCTACTGAAAAAGCCTATCACAATAAGCAGGCCAAAAGTCGTTTTGAATTTCTTTAATTTGAAAACTACAAAAAACAAGTGTATTAAATTAAAACATTTAATCGTTAAATTAAATTGGAAAATCAAAAAATTAAATAAAACCATCAAATTAAGAAAAGGAATTAAAAAAGTAACTGAAAGATGTAATAAAAAATAGGTAGTAAAAAGAAATAGAATTAAATTTGATTTTACGAGAATGTGCCCTCGTTCATTAACGTTTTTTTCTCCCTTTTCTTCGATCATCTCTCCTCAGTACAAGGAATAATGAAATTCGCGGCCACAACGTGCGGCCGTGCTCGCGGAGCGATTTGCGCGACGAGCAGAATGCCGCCTGCCACGCTTCGCATATCGACGATCCAGTTGGCTTACGAGAAAGATCAGCGATCGCCGGTACCCCCCAGGAAGCCCAAGCCAACCCAACCATGCGGGGAAGCGTTTTGAGCGACGAAGTAAGAAAGGAGACGTCAACGACGACGACCACACCTACAACCGGAAGTAACTCGAGGTCAACGCGCCACGGCGACGAGGCTCGACAAAATGGGGGCGACGAGGCTCGACGAAATGGCGGCGACGAGGCTCGACGAAATGGCGGCGACGAGGCTCGACAAAATGGCGGCGTCGTGGTTATCGGGCGTCGACCAATCGTGACCGTGCGTAACATCGTGAACGGGAAAATGGCGATTTTCGAGGAGACCACCGGCACCAAGAGCATCGTACCCGATCTTCGATTTCTCCTCAGACCCACCGTCACGCAAAATCGCCAAGACAACAACAACATCAAAACAGACAATTACGACAACGAGGACATCAACGGGCCGTACAACTTTCGTCAGCTCCTGAGACCAGCCGAATACTTGCCAACCGAATCCTTGAGGAAGAGGAAAGGTGGTGGCTTCGTCATCAATGGGGAACCGTTGTTAAGGGACAAAGCTCTCGGCAAGAACGTCAAGAGGCGGGCTCCACTCGCTCCAAATCAGAATAAACTCGGTTTGAAGAAGTGAACGCTTTTATTACTACGAAAAGAGCTAAAAGTTGACCGTTCGTGTACTTTGATAATTGTTGTTCTTGTTGTTATTGTTGTTCAATGAGTCATTATTTTTTTAAACCCTTTATTCAAAGTCTTTCGACATGACTTTTACACGTTGCCACTTCATCGTGTATTTGTCTGGAAAAAAAAATATTACACGGAATGTGTCACATTTTCGAGCCCACTTTTATTACAATATCTATATATATATATATACGAATTGCAATCAATTGTCAACACCACTCTATGTGCACGGGTGTGTATCGATGATGATTGCGAGATCATCAGATATAATAGAAATAATAATATCAATATTCATCATTATTTAATACTATTCATAATATTGATTGGTATTATGGTTATTATCTATGATAATTATAGATATGTATAATTATACACGAATGATAATAACAGGAATAACGATTATGATTGTAACAAAAATAATAGGAATAATAATAACAATAGTTGCTATTGATATTATTAATAATATTTATGATTATTCTTGGTATTATTATTATTACATATATATAAGAATGATAGTTATCTATAATTATATATAAATGACGATAATAGCAATAATACAAAATAACAGTAAAAATATCGATGACGATTGTAACAAAAATAATAGAAATAATAATAACAGAAGTTTTTATTGATATTATTATTGATATCATATATAAGAATTATATTTATATACAGATATATAAATCATAATTATCGCAATCATGAAATAAACTCTGAAAACAACAGTAATAATAATAATTACAACTATTATCATTATCGTAAAAATCTATTTATGTATTCTGTCCTCGATTCAGTTCTCCGGAATTTTTCAAATGTATAAAGTAGTACTAGTCACCCAAAGCTTTATTCCAATAATAACGAATATGTAAAATGAGATCTGTCGTTTACGGATTGTTTCACGTAGGATTACGACTGTCTTCTTCATAATATATATGATCGTTCGACGGTGCCGGACGAAAAAAAAAAAAAAAAACGGCAACGCTATTTAAGAGGGAATGATACCTCATCGCGTTCGGTATGGTAGAACAATTATAGATTCCCAAACATCTCGAAAACGGCTCTTCAGATCCCGTCCAAACTTTGCCAAACGACGTCAAATTGATAGACGAATAGCTGTCTTCCCCTCAAATTTTCTGAATTTGAGAAAAAAAACTAGATTTGCTTATGATAAGCCAATCTACATTTTTTTTCTCAAATTCAGAAAATTTGAGGGGAAGACAGCTGTTCGTCTATCCATTTGTCGTCATTTGGCAAAGTTTCGACGGGATCTGAAGAGCCGTTTTAGAGATTTTTGGGAATCTATAATTGTTCTACCATACCGACCGCGATGAGGTATCATTCCCTCTTAAAAGCATCGAGTGGGAAAAAGCAAGGAATATTTTAGCGCCTTCAATTTTGCCTATAAATAATCATAGCAAATTTGAATTGTTAATTGTTCATGAAAAAGGAGAGAGAGAGAGAGAGAGAGAGAGAGAGAGAGAGAGAGAGAGAGAGAGAGATTATCGCGTTGGCGTTTATTTTAGATTGACCCTTATGTACACCCTCTAGCATTGTTGTTAATAAAACATTGTCCACGTTAAAAATGGAACGATCGTTATTTCCCTCTGCTTGGATGTGTCGAATGCAGAAAAAAAACGACGGACCGTAACCAAAAAGAAAAGATGCTCAAATACTTCCGGTTTTATTTTAATGTCGAAAATATAATATATAACACACCCACATTACACACACACACACACACACACACACACACACACACACACACACACACACACACACACACACACACACACACACACACACACACACACACACACACGCACGCGCACACACACACACACACGCACGCACACACACACACACACACACACACACACACACACACACACACACACACACACACACACACACACACACACACACACACACACAGTTTCAGGCAGATTTCAGGCAGAAAAATAAATAAAAGTATCATTTTACGTAGTGTGAACAAGTCCGGTTTTGTTTGCCAGCTCCTCATGGGTATAATGATACACAGTACCGGTCAAAAGTTTTCGATCACTTTGGATAATTGCATAATTATATTACAATAATATGATTCATTGTATTTCTTGTTTTAAGAAGATATTATGAAGATAGCACTACAAAATGAATTATCTAATTTTTGTATAATTTCTATCTGCAGTATTTGCAAACTATTGACCGGTACTCTAATGTATACAGGGTGACAATTGTCATACGGCTATATGTTTTTTGAGGTCTGGCGCGAAGATTTTGCGACCGAGAAGAATACAATATTTTAGTTTTTCAAGTCCTCTTCGGAAATGAATATATCGTATGTTTCTCACGAGTAGTATTTGCCTGAAAAAATTGAGCATGCTGGAAAAAGATAAAAATTCCATTTTGAGTTCAGCAGAATGAAGATAAAGATTAAATGCCGAATACGAAAGACTCCTAGAAAAACGTTTTTCCAATGGAATTAAACTCTATTTGTCCACTTCAAAACGTATCGCTGATAATTTTTATCACGATGACGGCATACACAAAAAAAAGATTTTCGCGAGTGTTTCGTATTCGGAATTCAATCATCTTCATTCTACTGAACTCGGAGTGTAATTGCGATTTTTTTCCAAAATGCTCGATTGTTTCTCACCGAAACTACTCATCACGAAAATATGCTGTACTTTTTTTTTCGAAGAGGATTTTAATAATCGTTATCACATTTTTCTCGGTCGCAGAATCTTCGCGCTAGGCCCTTGAAAAGGCAACGAATGGATAATCCTGCAACTGGCGATAGGTCAGATTATGTCCTATATGCTGGAATTTCAGTTTAGTAAAAGTCCCACGGTTTTCGAGATAAAAATCACCTGCTTTTGGTTTTTCGCATTCCATTCCTATCCAAACGATAACTTTTTTTCACCCGGTTAAAGAAAATACTCTTGGTTATTTGGTTTATCTAGAAAAGTCTTCTTTTTAACCTTAAATGTTCAGGAAACTTTATGAAAAAAAAAAAGATCTTATGCAGAATTTTCATGCAAACCAATTCGAACATCCGACTTTGATAGCCTGCGGTGTAAAAAAATGTACAATCACTTGAAAAAGTTGCTTAGCTATTATCGATTCATATTATTTGTAGAAATGGCATGCGAAAAATCAAAAAAAGATTATTTAAAAAAAGATAACATAATGCCCAAAATGTCGAAAACCGTGGGACTTTTGCTAAACTGAAATTCCAGCATATAGTAGGGCATGATCTGACCTATCGACAGTTGGAGGGTTATCCATTCGTTACAATCAATACATAAAAGGAAGAAAATCACTTTCGCCGATACCACCGTCGGTAAGGCAGATACCCAGCTAATATTCATAAAACAAAAACACGCGATGAAAAAAAGATCTGCCCACGTGGCCGTGTTGACACTACGTCACCGCCAGATGTCGCCGCGATCGCTCGATCGCGGGTAGCGGCGACGCTCGGCGTCGTCAGCGGGTTCGCGGCGTCGCCGTGTCGGCGAACGCAGTGGCGCTCGCGACCGAGCCGAAGCTTGCGCTGCGTATATATCTCGGCTGCGTCGAGTCCTCGGGACGTGTACGAGGAGCGCGGAGAAACGCACGGAGCGAAACGCTACGCGCGACCGGGCGGCGAGAGACCACAAGGGCGAGAGAAAGAGAAAGAGAGTGAGAGAGAGAGGACCGGCGCCGCCGGGGGGGTGGGGTGAATCAGTGACGCGACAAGGGAGGGGTGCAACGAACCCTTGGCTCGCGGCACGGAGTCCACGGGAGCGCTCCTGAGTTGTGTTCGAATCATGGCGACACCCGACCCCGTAGACCCAGTCACCCTAGAGATTAAGACCCGTAGCATAGAACAGACACTACTCCCTCTAGTCAAACAGGTAAGAAAAACAAAAACGCAAAAAAAAAACAAACCATGAATCTACCGAATTAGTGTTCCGTTTTTAAACCACGCATCGGCCGTCGTCGCACGAGAGAACGAGAGAGAGAGAGAGAGAGAGAGAGAGACCGGTAGCGAATACACAAAAAAAGCCAATAAAAATACCTTCACCGGAAACGTGATCCCTAACCCAACCTCTTCATTTTCGTCTATCAAGCCTGTGCGTGAACACCCGACAACGAATTCCCAAAACGAACTTTCACTTATTCTCCGTCTGCGAAAAACACGCGTTCACCCCGAAAATATCTCCGATCCATCAGCAGCGACGATGTTCCCACACCTCGGTACTCCTCCTTCTCCTCTACCGTCCTACACACACCTGTCAATTCCGCGTACATCCAACGACGAAAATGTCGAAAGCGCGAGGCCAATAAAAAAATTCAATGCTATCCCCGCGATACCGCGATACGAGAGTCGTAAGGAGAGGAAAAAAAAAGAAAAAAAAAGAAAAAAAAAGAAAAACAAAGATGTATGAAGTATAGTGAAGATATATGGCCCGCAGTGTCTACCAGTGCAACGTTTGAATAGTGTGACAGGGGCTGGGGGATTCGTGCACAACGTGTGTTTTACAAGTATCAGTGGCGAAAGTGTGACGATATAGTTGGTGTATTTTTACATGTTCGTATGTGTATGTGTGTGTGTGTGTGTTTGTATGTGTGTGTGTGTGTGCGCGCGCGCGCGTGCGTGTGCGTGTGGTGTGTGTGCAGATATATATATATATATATATATATATATATATATATATATATATATATATATATATACATATATATATGTCACCTCTGCGCACATGTGTGTTTGGGTACATGTGAGTGAGAGGTAAAGAGAGATACAGAATCTTGGAGAGCGCAAGAAAGATAAGATGTCTCTTTTTCGTTCTGATGATACATTTAGCCACTACACACCAGATCTAGAGTAAGTTGATGAATCAAACGGCAGATGATACTATGGTGAGTGTCCGCTTCGAATGTTTCCCCATGTGTGTGTCGGTGGCGGGGGGAGGGGATGTATACAGCGTGATCCGAACAGTGACGTCTGAAAGGAACTTCTAGATGCCTCGTACATATCTGCATCGGCCCCGTGTATGTTCTACACGACGTTGAAGTTTGCATCGTTAGAATGCAACGAAAATTAATTCTTTTTAGTTGCACTTTTTTTTGTCAATTTGGGGTGTGAAAATCGCTGAAATGTATTTTTTACACATGCTTCAATATTTAAATATTCTTAAGTATTTTCATTTATATTTAATTTTATGTTGTAATTTTATGTATATTAATACAATAGGTTTTCACGTATTTTCATTGGAAGTTTATCAGCTCAATTTGCAAAAAAAAAGACTTTGGATAATGATCGAAATGAAGCAAAAAGAAATTCGAAAAAAAAGTTGTTGCATTCTTCGACTTCATATGTTCTACGGTCTTTTTAACCTTTCGAGAGAAAAACAGTTTTTTGTTTCTCTCGTGTGCGTGTAGACTGTTAAGCAATAAATAAATGACCAACCGAACACTAATGTGAATGCTTTCGATTTTAATAAAGAGTTTTTAAAGTAGTTTCGAAAGGATAAGTCAATAAGTTGAGATGATTGACAAAAATATTTATATTAGTGCCATATTAGTTAAAGACTAAATGACTGCCAGTTGCATTAAAAAAAAAACTTCTAAGAAGAAAGTACATACACAAAAGACAATAATTTTTAAAATACCTATGATACAGGAAAGCTCGGAAATAAAATTGATAAATGCCTTTTTTCTCGAAAGATAAAAAATATCATAGAGCATAGATGGGGGTGATTGGGATTGATGCGAGGCATGCAGATTTTCATTCTAGACGTCACTTTTAGGACCAACCTGTATATTTTACGCACTGGTCAATAAGTATCGCTGCTCAACCCCGCGTCTACCTCACTCTATCACTGATGCTGCAGCTCCAGATATAGATGAATTCTAATCAACCCTCATTTGTGCGGATTCTCTCATGTGTCTGGACCTTCGTCGTTGTTTTTCGCTATGAGCTCCGCGATGGGAAAAACGACGCGGAGGATACTGCGGTCTTTTGAATACGTTTGAGGATTGTTATTTTTCGGATATCGAAACAGAAGGGGAGAGAGAGAGGTGGAGAGAGAGAGAGAGAGAGAGAGAGAGAGAGAGAGAGAGAGAGAGAGAGAGAGAGAGACACAGGAAGGGGAGAATGCTTCGCATGCTCATCATCGAAGTGTCTAAAAATAGAGGAGGCGGGACACGTGGAACTTTTGGCTCGTGAGTTTCAGTTCTGCGCTTTTTATGCTCCCCGATCTTGACGGACATACGTGCCGCAGCCAACTCTGAGTTAGTTCCTCGACCGTCTGCGGTGATGAACGACACATACGCGGGAATTTTGACGCTGCCATTTTTTCGTAATTTATTTTGTTCATTTTATTGTTTTTTATTGTTTGGAACCCGAGGAATAGAAGAGTAGACATTTGGAAAGCTGTGGGGAATTTCAGGCCTACGTACTATTTTATTCCAATTTGGGTTTATATATATATATATATATATATATACAGGTCGATGCACGGACAATTAGGGTTTGTTTGGTGAACATATAGAATGTGCCTTTGCGAGCAAAAGGCTTCTTTTTAAATGTCAGGCAGGAAAAAATTGGCCAAGATATTCGTGTTCGAAGTCCGCCGCTGAATAAACAATGGCACGGTAGTTCCTCACGCGCGAAGTTTTGTTTCTTCAAGTATTAACGGGTTGCACAATTTTTCGTGATTGTTTTCTGGGAAAACGTGAGCGGGTTTTCGTTTTTTTATATTGAAGAGCATGGTTTTGAGTATTTTTAACAATTTTTGTATTGGAAAATATTTATTGATGTGATAAATACAATGGTTCGTACAAACCACTGTTTAAAAAACGTCCATTGCGATGACCACTGCTGCTCGGAAAAAAATCATCTGAAATGAAAAAATTAAACGCACTTAGTTTTTGCACGAAATTATCTAGTGCTTGGACGAAAGGCCGAAAATATCGATTTTTGAAAAAAATAGCGGTGGTCCAAAATCAAAGTATAGATTTTTGGTGAAAAAAGGGGCAGGGTTGAAATTCCGAATTTTCAATTATCAGAACGCTCAAAACTCCGAAAGAATACTACCCCGAAAGACAAAAACTCCGAAAATCTGAACGGGGCTGGATTGAAATTCCGAATATTGAATGATCAGAATGCTCAAAACTTCGAAAGGATACTACCTCGCGAGATAAAAAACTCCGAAAAAATATTACACGAAAGACCAAAACTCCGAAAATCTGAACACCGTCAAAATAATTCGGCTATGAAAGTTTTAAAAGTTTCAAAATTTTTAATAAATCGACGAATTATTTTAAAAAATTGTTTTTTATTAAGAAGTGATTTAACGTCAATTTTGAATGTTCTCTAAATATTGTTATACGTTCTACATCATTTACAGTCAACTGTGCAGACTGTCGCTGGCATGATCTCGAAGAAACTAGTAATTTCGGAACATTAAAATTAAGAATTTTAAACCATCGCAGCATTCAAAGTTCGAAATTTCAACCCGGCGAAAGTCTACACAGTTGACTGTAAATGATGTAGAACGTATAGCATTGTCTAAACAAATTTCAAAATTGACGTAAAATCACTTATTGATAAAAAAACAAATTCTTGAAATAATTCGTCGATTTATTGAAAATTTTGAAACTTTTAAATCTTCCATAACCAAATTATTTTGATGATGTTCACATTTTCAGAGTTTTGGTCTTTCGTGTAAAATTCTTTCGGAGATTCGATCTTTTGGGGTAGTATTCGTTCGGAGTTGAGAGTGTCCTGATCATTCAGAGTTGGGAATTTCGACTCGGCTCCATTTTGAATTCCGGAATATTAAAATTCGGAATTTTAAACCATCGAAGCATTCAAAGAAAAAACTATGCATCGGGAAAAAACCTTCGTTCAATGACTGCTTTTTGATGTGTAAAAGAAGCTTGTAAAATTTGAAGTTGACCGGTGCCGGGACTTTTGACAAATCGTGGTCACCGATCGTGAAAGAGTCATTTTGAGAGAAAAAAAGCGCTTAAAGTTCGCCGGTTCGCGGTCTCTACCAATATACGCCCATAACTCCCTCAACTTTGAACGGATCGACTTGACATTTTCGACGAATATTTTTTAAATGTTATATTCTAAGAACCCGTCGGAAACCAAACAATCGATAGTTTCAAAAATGTCAACTAGGTATAAGCCCTTCAACAATAAACTAAAATGATTAAATCGTATTATCGATTTGCAAAGCGAGTCTCCGGGTTTATTATTGTTTGTGAAAAAAGAAACGTTAAGGTAGAACGAGCGCGCACTCTTGATTCCTATATATTTTGTTCAAACTTAAACCAGACATTGTTCAAATCATTGTGCATGTTGGAGTGAAATTTCAGAACAGTCGACTATTTAGATTGGGAGATAATGGGTTTTAAAATTGCAACTTTTAACACTGCAGGGTCTGCATTTACCGAAAGGCAGGTCAGATTATTCGTCGTACCACTCTATTGCGTTTATAAATTTTGAAAAAATTATTTTTAGATAGCAAATTAGTTAGAGAAAGAGTAAAAAAAGTTTGGTTTGCATTTACTATTAAGTTTTGCTAAAAACGTTCAATAACACACAGAATAATTCTCCGTGAAAAATGTTTGTATTGTTCAATATTTCGAGAAAAAAAATATCGTGTTCCTAAAGTTAGAAACTTGTATCATAGAAAAAAAATATTTGCGTTATAAATATTATTACTTCATATTGTTTATGTTATCTTCATTAACAAATAAAAGTGTTTGTTAATTCATAAGTAATTCAAAACTTTGATTAAAAATCACTTCCAAAAAAGATTTGTGTTGCGTTATTATTTTAAATATGCCGCGCAAACTAGCGTCATCGGATACGTGGAACGATGCGGTGCTGCCATATGTCTTCTTATTATAGGGGACAAATATTTGTTACGAAAAATGATTCCATCTATATTTCAAAGCAGACCCTGCAGTGCTAAAAGTTGCAGTTTTAAAACCAATTATCTCCCAATCTAAATAGTCGACTGTTCTGAAATTTCACTCAAACATGCATAATAATATGAACAATGCCTGGTTATAATTTGAACGAAATCGATCGAAATCAACAGGGCGCGCTCGTTCTACCTGAACAGAAAAAAAAAACACTTGTCCGAAATTGGATTCGAACCCGCTCGATCCGGCTTGGACGTTCCACGCGTGAGCAACTACCGCACCATTCTTTATCACTAGTCCCGTAAAAGAGACGAAAACCCAGCACTTTTTAGCGTAGAATATGAATTTTTGACCGAAGGTAGATAGTTGCATACTAAAAGTAAAGCCAGCAAAATGTGGCCCCTCAACTCGCCCCAACCCTAAGAAATAGGGGTTGAAAGCTTAAAAATCGTCGTATCTCGATAACTAATAGCCAGATCAACAAATGTTTTAGACAAAAGTTGTTTGGAATATTAAAATACGTATAAAGTTATTTGACATCCAATGCCCTATCTTTGAAAATAGCGGCACAAAACACCTGAACACCACTGACCCAGGAAAGGACGCAGCGATATGTCTACTCCGCTCGCACACGCATCAACCCCGAATTTTCGAATCGTTTTTGTGCCGCTATTTTCAAAGATAGGGGGTCAGACGTCACATAACTTTATACGAATTTTATTATTCCAAACAACTTTTGTTCAAAACCTTTTTTGATCGAGCTATTAATTATCGAGTGCAGCGATTTTTTAATTTTCAACCCCCATTTCTTAGGGTTGGGGCGAGTCGAGGGGCCACATTTTATCGGGGTTACTTTCAGGATGCAACCATCTACCTTCAGTCAAAAATTCATATTCTCCCCTAAAAAGTGCTGGGTTTTCGTATCTTTTACTGCACTACACTTGGACTTGAACGCGAATATCTCGGCCAATGTTTGCCGCACGACATTGTAAAGAAAAAAAGGTTTCGCTCGCAATGACACGCCGCATATGCTCTCAAAAGCAAGCCTGATAGTTATGAATCACCCTGTACATATATCCATAAACATATGCCTGCCTCTTCGTGTCTGAAGTTTTCGGTACTCCGATGACGCTGAAGGGCTTGAAATTGTATCCGCGAGATCGTTGGCGCTGATGGAACCAAAGTCTTAGGACCGTATACAAGACGTCAAAATTTGCCCCCTCCCCGCCACCGCACTTTTTGCATATTCGACGAGGGTGGTAAAGCGCCGATTCCATGCTCGTTGTCGCGACACGACGTGCCTTTTTTTTCTCGCATGTTAATAAGCGTCGTACGTGAGTGGAGGGTTAGGGGATGTCACGTGTTCGCTGGTGACCGCGCGCGGTGGCGGGCCTAACGAGATTTGCGTGCGGTCGCGTTCTTAGCGGCCCCGCAAGGCGAGGGAGGGCTAAAGAGGGCCAAGACTGGATACACCTTCAATTAGCGCGCGACCTCCATCATCTTTTCCTCCCTCAGTCGCTTTCGAGTAACGTCACCGCGATGTTTTCGCGCTGGGTGGGCTCGTCTCCACCGAATGGAAAACCGTCTTCACGTTTTCCGGCCAATTACGCGATCGAGCTCCATCAATGTCGTGGATGAGAGAAAAAAAAGAGGGACAAAGAGAGGGGAGCTTCAGGGCTCTTTGCGCGTCTCGTGATTTGCGATATCGCGGTGTCCTCGCATGTCATCCGGATCGAGATGTTCCTACCGTGGAAATACTCGATCCAAGTCGGCCAGCTCCAGGACGAACTCTCCCGTCGACGAGTCGCCGAAAAAAGTAATGTCGCATTTTTTCATTTTTTTTCCTCGTTTTTTTGCCACCTCGCCTTCTCCCGCTTGAGGTGCTGTACCGATTTTTCTTTCGAGCGGAAAATGAGTCGCGTCGTATTTAGTTTTGGAGGACTTCCGGTGGAAGTTCAATTCGGAAGTGTTCAAGGGGTTTTCGGGAGACCGAAATGCCTCAGTTTCGATTTGTACTCTTTTTCGATCTTGACGCACTCACGTGGATGGCCTACTGTCAAAAACGGAAGCGTACTCCAGATAGAGACTTCCGGAAAATCGGGACTCAAAAATGTCGTGCTCGGGAAATGTCACTTCAAGGAAAGTTCTAGGCGGATGGTGCTATCGACAGATGGTACTAGTAACGTCTTCCACTGCAATGAATCGCCGGCCAAATGTTCATATATTTCAATTTTTTGTTCCCTTTTTAGCGCTTTTAAAATTAGTGGTCAATGCAACGGAAGTCACGTGTTACGTCGGCAAGGAATTTAAAGATCGTCGACAAAAAAATACTCTGTACATTGAAATTCAGACCCATTTGGATTTTTTTTTATTTGCTTGGGTGATTTGGGTGAACGAAAAATGTCATAGGTCCAATGTTCATAAAGTTCAATGTTCAGCGCCCTTTGTTCAACGATTCTTGGGTTTGTTTGAGTCAATGAAAAATGTCATCGGCCAAGTGTTTATAGATTTGAATATTCAGGGTCCTTTTTGCGATTGAAATTAATTCTAGTTGAATGAAAAATTTCATCAACCCAATGTTCATAAATATCAATGTTCAGGATACTATTTCCAGCGATTTCTTTATTGTTTGGGCTTCTTCGGGTGAATGAAAAATGTCATCAACCCAATGTTCGTAAATTTTTATGTTTAGGGTCCTAGTTCGAACAATTTTTCCGTTTGTTCGTGTGAATGAAAAAGTAATCAGCAAAGTGTTAATAAATTTCACTGTTCACGATCACATGTTCAACGATTTTTGGATTTGTTTGAGTTCGTTTACGTGAATGAAAAATGTCTTCAGCCCAATGTTCATTAATGTCGATGTTTAACGTCCTAGTTCTTTTGGGCTTGTTTGGGTTTGTGTGGGCGAATGAAAAATGACATCGACCAAGTATTCATAAATTTCCATGTTCAGGATCCTATTTTCAACGATTTTTGGATTTGTTTAGGCGAATGAAAAATGTCATCGGCCAAGTGTTTATAAATTTCAATGTTTAGGGTACTATTTTCAACAATTTTTGAGTTCGTATGGGGTTGTTCGGGTGAATGAAAAATGTCATCAACCCAATGTTATAAATTTGTATGTCTAGGGTCCTAATTCCAATGATTTTTAGGTTTGTTTGGGCGAAAAAAATGTCATCGGCCATATGTTCATAAATTTCAATGTTCAAGGTCTTATGTTCAACGATTTTTGAGTTTCTTTGCCTAGACAAAAAAAATCATCAACCCAATGTTCATGTTTGATGTGTCATGGTTGAACTGTCGATGTTTGGCGTCCTTGTTCCAACGATTTTTCGGCTTGTTCAAGATTGTTTGGGTGAATGAAAAATGACATCAGCCAAATGTTCATCAATTACAATGTTCAGGATCCTATGTTCATCGATTTTTGCGTTTGTTTGAGTTTGTTTTCGCGAATCAAATAAGTCATCAACACAATGTTCATAAATGTCGATGTTTCGGGTCATAGTTGCAGGTTTTTGGGATTGTTCCGGTAAATGAAAAATGTCATGAACCAAATCTTCATAAATTTCAATGTTCAGGGTCCTACGTTCGGCATTGTTTAATTTACTGGTCCATGCAACGCGAGTAACATTCTCAGTGTGCCAAGACTGGCGTGTCACACTGACATATGAATTAAAATTCCTTCAAGGAAACCTGTCCACTGAAATTCGTGGCCATGTGGCCAATTAAATTCTTCATTCGATTGAAACACGTCACTAGTGCCATCTGCCAATGGTAAACTCTGTCTACCCATCAATGCTCCGCAATATTCTCTAGACTGATATTTCGCAAATCCAATATATCTGGGTCATGACTTTTCGGAAGTACGTCATTTCCGGATCCAACAGCCTGCCCTCATGGACGCGTCTACCCCCGAGAAAAATCAGAGTACTTCAACATCGATAGGAAAAAAAATACGATTCGTCCGATCGTAAAAAAATACGAGTAATAAAAAGAAGTTGACATTGAAGGAAGCTCGAACTCCGACCCTCAAGAAGAACAAAAAAGGGCCGAAGAGACAGTCTGGAACGACAAACCAGCCGCGCGAAATTTCTCGAGGAGTATAGGAATTTGGTTATGTATACGTGTGTGCATACGAAGGTATACATAGGAGTGAAGAGCGCGTCTTCGCCAGGCCTGCGCCGCTGCCTACGTGCTTGAAACTCCTCCACGCCCCTAACTTTGCCCCGAGGCCAATTCTATATTACACGGAGAACAATCCGCCCTCGGTCGATTTCTCGCATGACCGTAATTCTTTATATACGCACCAGCACAATGCATCTCGTATATTTTAATTGCACCAAATTTATCTTTCTACCGTAACAATATTGAATCTCACTCGTATTGAATATTCAAGTAGTTTGATATTTTGAAGTTGTTTCGTCGCTTGTCGTGTTGCAGTTTGATTGTAAATTGCGCTAATTGTGCTAGGCACATATATATAGATATTATAAGTACCCAATGTACTCCACAATTCATCAAATGCATTTATCTGTATATAAATAATAATATAATATTGCAATATTATATATATAATATAATTATAAAATAGGGATAATATATAATAATATCCAATACATTATCATTGCACTGCAATATACTTGCTGATGAATGGGCTTCAATTTCTAACGCGTTTGATCTTGTGTATATGCGCGTGTATGTACACATGACCGTACGATTTGGAAACTAAATGAATTAACAGGCTTGCATAAGTTGGGGGCCCAAAAAGAGGTCGATTTTCAATATTTTTTCCGATGAGAATTTCGGGATAACGAGGTTGGGATTTCGCACACAATTGATACATAATCTCGCCAAGATTAGGTTTTTTAATTGGAAAATATTGATAAACAATGAAGTTATTATTATTTCAAGAAAGTGCCACCGTTGCTGCATGGTCAATCGGTGTAGGTGCTTCTGGCAACGAGGCTGATCTGAAATAAAAAATAAAAAATTGTACTTCTAGTATAATAATAAGACTCTCGTATGACCCGATACTTTTTTTGAATTTTTGAAAATTACGAAAAAGCCAACCTATACAACGAAACATCGATTTTCAACCAAAAAAATTTCATAATGTGTTTTGAACAAATGGATAACTATATAAAAACAAATCATGCGGTCATACGATAGAACATATTGTATACTATGCTCCGTCGCAATTAAAAATAAATCCGATGGACTTTGCGATACGCCTCACACCGTCTCATGAAACATAATTTCGAGAAAAACGCAGACGAAAAAAAGTGTAATCACGGAATGTTTACAGAATCTCTGCTATAAATTAAAGTTAAGACCCTACTCTATAAAACTAGGCAAAAAAGTCGTACTTTCGAGATTTCAAGTTTACGCTACCCCTTATCAAACGAGTAACCGTCCATTAATTGGCAACTATCTTACATTACAGCGATAAATAAAGATAACAGGAAAATTTGACACAGGATATCTTTTAATTAACGACCAAAAAATATGCCCTCCGTGGTTCAGTGAAATTTTTCTCAGCAAGTAAATGAAACATTGAATCGATTGATTTGCGCGCGTTTGACGAATCCCCCGTCACCCGCCGTGTGTCTGGAGAATCGACACGCTACAGCCGACCGCACAGGGTGTGTGCAACGAAGTGTCTCCCAACATATATCCTTTCCTCGGGCGCGGTGCCGTTTGGTCGTTTCGGGAAGATTGCACACGTCGGCGCAAAATATACCTACGGGGACAAAAGGGACCGTCAGCCGTCGGTCGATCGTTACGACGAACTGTGCAGCCACTTGTTAGAGTTTCCGAGGCTGCGTCTTCACTCTCACCTACGCTTTCCACCCACTCATTTTCTCTCTCTCTCTCTCTCTCGCTCTTCCTTTTTCTCTCACTCTCGCTCTTCCTCTCTCTTTCCATTTGCTTCCTCTATAATCGCAAGATCGCAACCGTCTACGGACTTCCTGTTTGCCACGACACGATCCCCGAGGATGACAAGCTCACCAACGTACCAATCCCATATACATAGGTACATACGTACATACATACATACATGAATACACAGACACACGTGCGCCCGCGCACGCACACACACGCACACACACACACTATCATTGGCGCGGGATGGAGAGGCACCAGCTTGATATTATTCCAGATGCACCCACGGCACCTCCTTCATTCGAACAAAGTCATGTCTACCACGTTCTCAACGATGCAATTAAAATTTCACAATTACAAAACGTGTCGCATATATATATATATATATATATATATATATATATATATATATATATATATATATATATATACAGGGTGCCCCAGAAATAACGTACGCCCTTCAAGCATCTGGTAGGAAAAACAATTCTGAGACGAAAAGTCCTCAGTCATTTTTTGATCAGACGCATAGATAATTAATTATGATTTAAAATAAATAGCCAATCCGGTGCGCGCTAAAGCGGAATGGCAGCGTGGAGGGGAGGGATATGGGAATGCGTTGTAATTGCGTGCGCCTGAAAATGTGTGCGGAGAGAAAATTCTGAAAGCATGTGTGCAAGTGCACACACACACACACACACACATACACACACGTGTGCGCACGTACACTCACACTAGGACACGCACACTTGCACACACACACGCACACACTTGCACACACTTGCGAGCGCGCGCGCACACACACACACACACACAATCTCTCACACACACAATTGTACACATGCTTTCGGAATTTTCCCTCCCCATACATTTTCACGCGCACGCAATTACAACGCATTCCCCTATCCCTCCCCTCTACGCTGCCATTCCGCTGTAGCGCGCACTCGATTGGCTATTCATTTTAATTCATAATTAATTATCTATGCGTCTGATCAATAAATGACTGAGGACTTTTCGTCTCAGATTTTTTTTTCCTACCAGATGCTAGAAGGACGTACTTTACTTCTGGGACACCCTGTATATACAGGGTGTCCCTCTTATCCCTGCCACCCGAAATAACTAGGTAATTATCGACGTCACAAAAAAATGTTCCAGACAAAAGTTGTACGGTGTGAAGACGGCCATCAAATGCGACCATTTTTTTTCATTTCGGTAGAAGCGCTGACGCACATTGAAGGTCACCTCCACTTTTTGAAATGGAACGGTACATTTTTTTTCAACCAGCTTGTGGAGCACCTTAGGCCGCATAAAAAACATTCGGGGGTCAAAGTCGTTCAAGGTCATTCAAGGTCAGTATCGATGATACAAATCTAAATATCTCGGATCACTACCAAATATTTGGTAGTGATCCAAGATATTTCGATTTGTATTTCATTTTAATAGGTGACCTTGAATGACCTTGAACTACTTTGACCCCACAATGTTTTAAATGCAGCTTGAGGTGCTCCACAAGATGGTTGAAATAATGTACTATTCCATTAAAAAACGTATAGTTGACCTTGACGTAGCTTCAGCACCTCCACCGATAAAAAAATAGGGTGGTCCAGTATGACGGCCTTCTTGAAAACTGAAACTTTTGTCTGAAACATTTTTGGATATGATCAATAGTTTGAGTGCTATTGCTCTGTAACACTTTATATGACCCTGTATATACAGGGTGTCCCAAAACTCAACGATAATCTGAGACCGAATGAAAGGCCAAGTTATACCAGTTCTGGGAAAAATACAAAAAAAAAATCCATATCACTCAGTTCAGCGATAATAGACATTTAAAAAAAAAAGTTGAAATTTGACACCCTTGGTCGCATTTTCAAGTCCTGTGATCACCAATGTCACAATTTCGCTGTGATTTTTTAAATTTCGTGATCTTCATTAACGATGCTATTAATCGCAACTACAAATTAATGCAAAAAACATTGTTAATTTAATAAAATAAGTTAAGTTTTAGTGAGTCATGGTTCACAAAAATATTGTTACTTTGACACTTCATTTTGAAAAAAAAATGTACTACACTACCCTTGGCAAGTTGTTTCAAAAGATGGCGCATTTAATCAAGATTTCAAAATGGTGCAACACTTGCCACTTTTCTTGCCATTAAAAATTTTATTTCTTATTTTTTTCAAATTGAGCTCATTTTGAACAACTCAACATTAGGAATTTTTGTTACTAAAATTTGTTATTTTTTGTTTCTGGTCTGAAATAAAATTATTATTTTTAGTAAAGAGGTAATTGAGTCAGTTAATAACCAATTTTTATTGTAAAAAACATATTTTATTAAAAAACATATTGTAAAAAACATATGCTTTTTACAATAAAAATCGGTTATTAACTGACTCAATTACCTCTTTACTAAAAATAATAATTTTATTTCAGACCAGAAACAAAAAATAACAAATTTTAGTAACAAAAATTCCTAATGTTGAGTTGTTCAAAGTGAGCTCAATTTGAAAAAAATAAGACATAAAACTTTTAATGGCAAGAAAAGTGGCAAGTGTTGCACCATTTTGAAATCTTGATTAAATGCGCCATCTTTTGAAATAACTATTATTTTTAGTAAAGAGGTAATTGAGTCAGTTAATAACCAATTTTTATTGTAAAAAACATGTTTATTGTAAAAAACATGAGGTAATTGAGTCAGTTAATAACCAATTTTTATTGTAAAAAACATGTTTTTTACAATAAAAATTGGTTATTAACTGACTCAATTACCTCTTTACTAAAAATAATAGTTATTTCAAAAGATGGCGCATTTAATCAAGATTTCAAAATGGATCAAAGAATTCAATGAATCGAAGAATTCAAAATTTCAAGATTTCAAAATACAAAAAACATGTTTATTGTAAAAAACATGTTTTTTACAATAAAAATTGGTTATTAACTGACTCAATTACCTCTTTACTAAAAATAATAATTTTATTTCAGACCAGAAACAAAAAATAACAAATTTTAGTAACAAAAATTCCTAATGTTGAGTTGTTCAAAATGAGCTCAATTTGAAAAAAATTAGAAATAAAATTTTTAATGGCAAGAAAAGTGGCAAGTGTTGCACCATTTTGAAATCTTGATTAAATGCGCCATCTTTTGAAACAACTTGCCAAGGGTAGCGTAGTACATTTTTTTTCAAACTGAAGTGTCAACGTTAAGTAACAATATTTTTGTGAACCATGACTCACTAAAACTTAACTTATTTTATTAAATTAACAATGTTTTTTGCATTAATTTGTAGTTGCGATTAATAGCATCGTTAATGAAGATCACAAAATTAAAAAAATCACAGCGAAATTGTGACATTGGTGATCACAGGATTTGAAAACGCGACCAAGGGTATCGAATTACAACTATTTTTTTTAAATGTCTATTATCGCTGAACTGAGTGATATGGATTTTTTTTTGTATTTTTCCCAGAACTGGTATAACTTGGCCTTTCATCCGGTCTCAGATTATCGTTGAGTTTTGGGACACCCTGTATATTCATTACACTGCGTTATACTGTAACGCTTTATATGACCCTGTATATATATTCATATACAATCGCCCGAAAGCTGACGTTGAAGTTGGAATGAACCGTTGGAATCGTTAGAACAAAACGAAAATTCATTCACTCCAATTGCTCAAATTTTTTTTGGCTGTTTTAAGCTCTGAAAATCTGTCAAACGTATCAACTTATTTTTATTAGAGACTTACGACGTCAATTTGCAAAAAGGCTTTCAATAATGATGATAATAGAGAAATTAAGAATGAAGAAAAAAATTGTTGCATTGCAACGATTCAAAATTCTACGTCGTCCGAAAAGTGACAGAAGAACGAAAAATCTGAATGCCAAGAGCTAGAAAAAAATCTAGAACCCAAAAAAACCCGAATCCTGATCATCCCCATGTATGTTCTACAGTCTGTTTTACTTTTTGAGAAAAGAGCGTTTTTTTTCAATTTTTCTCTCTTGTGTGTACACATTCTTCGCTATTTTTCCCACTTGTTTAATCATTACTAAGAGGATTGGTAAGCGATAATTCATTAAGCAACCGAATACTGACGTGGATGCCTTAGATATTGATCTAACACCAAAAAAATAGGTTTAAGAGGATCAGTGAATAAAGTTCAGATGATAAAAAAAAGTATCCTAGTCTAAATGATACTCAATTGCTGTAAAACCACTTTCGAGAAGAAAGTACATACACAAAACAGAAAATAAATAAAAACCTTTGCTACAGAAAGACGGAAAAAATTGAAAAAAATGCTTTTTCTCGAAAAGTAAAACAGATCGAACAACACAGATGGCGGTGATTCAGATAGGTATCGATGCGAGGCATTGAGATTTTCCTTTTTGACATCATTTTTCGGCCACCCTGTATGTATATGTGTGTATATATATATATATATATATATATATATCACGACACGTTCTGTGACTGTGGAATTTAATTGCATCGTTGAAAACGCTGCAGATATAAAACGCTATTCGGACGAAGAAGACTCAGAGGGTGCATCTGCTAAATTGTTAAATTGTTAAATTGTCTTTGCTTCCCATTAATATCATCCAGTACATTTTCTCTCCTTTGGAAAAATGCCTGCAAAAATCGCATCCATTTACAACAACCGAAACAAACGCAAACAGTTATAATTGAATATATATATTCAATTATAACTGTTTGGTTTGGGTTTGTTGGGTTGTATATGTAAATTTACACACACACACACACACATACACATATATATATATACATACATACTTGTGACGTTTTATTTTATGAAATTTTCTATGTTTGCCATTAATGTTTACCAGTACATATTCTTGCGTTCTTTAGAAAAATACCCGAAACAATCACGTTTAAGTACATTCAACTGAAAAAATCGAGGCAGCTCTTAGTGTCACTCACCGTGAGCGGGCATGACTTGCGCTTATACTTGCAAGTTCCGGTCTCGCGGAACATCCGCGAGCACTCTGGACCTTTTTTCCCCTGATTGTGCGAAACTTTTGCCATTAAGCACCGTCTAAGCCGTCAGTAGACACACTTTACCCGAGCCCGTTACTCCTCGTATACACGACAATATTGCGCTTCTCTGCTCGCGTACTTTGCAAACATTCCGCGACGCCCGCGATTGCGTCGAAAACGAAGATTGTTTCCCGTCCTCGCCGGAAAAACCATCCATTAATGGCCATACTTTTCGAGAATCAAATTGAAAAGTATGCTCGTATAAAAAATATATAATATATATTTAACGAAAGACGATAATGGTTCGTCACACTGATAAGAGAATTATTGAAATTAACTAAATGCGTTTATTTGATCATTTTTATTTTCATCAATAAACATTTTGTCAAATCGCAGTTTTTTGAAATTTAATTTTACTCTTTTAGTTTTATTTCAAATATAATTACTTGTTTAATTCGAGATCTATTTAATGCCGGTGAGTAATAAAAAATTATGTTTTTTTTTTCGATAATGTTGGTATTTGGTGTTATTTATTCAAAAAATATTTAGCCTTACAGACTAAGTGGATCTATTTAGATTAAAAAAAAATTGAATTAAGGAAGGACACCACTGTGGCGGGCCGACGAATGGTAGTTTTTGCGAATTTTCTTTTGTCTGCTAGATGATTTATTTGGGTTTGGGAGAAAAGTATGTTATTAATCATACATTGAATTTATATCGTGTGGATTTTTATGAAAAAAAAATTAATTAACAACGTTGCTGAGGTAATAGAGTCTCCGTATAGAAACTGTGTAATCTAAATAAATATAGCCGTTATTTCTAACACAAAAAAACATTATACTAAATGGCTAGTACTAAAAACAGTGGAATTTTAGCGAAATTTTTACTCACATTCGGAGGCATGAAAATACTAAATTTAAAAAAATGACTACGTACAACAATAGCTACTGTAATTACGGAAATTTTTGTTTTTTTTTAAATTGAAAATCAAACAATTATCACTACAGTTATGCTAGAGAGAGCATATGCAAGTCTTTTTGAGAAAAACGCGATTGAAAGTTTTAGCATACGTAAGTTATCGCGCTACCTGCTCATTTACACTTGGTCAATTTTCAGTATTTTAAATTAAACATTCTCAGATCTTGTTGAATATGTATACTAGACTGATTCAAAAAAAAATTTTTTTTCTGGATTCTCGTGCTATTGTTGGGCACTGATAAAACAAAATTTCTCTAAAAAGATGGGCGCGGTCACTCAATTTTTAGAGGTGGCTATCTCGACTTTTTTGTATTTGAATTTTCATCATATTTGAAGAAATGTAAATGAGTTTGAAGATAATATAAGCGTAGCATTTTGAAAATGTAAATATACGATTTATGAATAAAAGCTTATAATTTAATTTTTCGTAAAAAGTGCGAAATGTTAATGCGGATAAATAAATCTACATGAATAACGAGAGTAGTATAGACGCCATTATTGATCTACCTGGATTTGAATTGTGAATATTGCACCCTTTTCAAATTGTTAGAGTTTATTTTTGTTACGAAACAGCTGCTGGATGTGATTTTTATCCGTAATCCGAAGCCATGACTATGTTTAAATGCAATACGTTCGTTAAAAAAAATTCAAATACAAAAAAGTCTAGATAGCCACCTCTAAAAATTGAGTGACCGCGCCCATCTTTTTAGAGAAATTTTGTTTTATCAGTGCCCAACAATAGCACGAGAATCCAGAAAAAAAATTTTTTTTTGAATCAGTCTAATGTATACGTTAAGAAAATTAAAAAAGAATCGATTTTTTACCCGTCACAGTGGCTTCGCCTTAACTAGCAAACTCATCGACGCAGTAGTACGGTCGGTGGCCAGCGTGTGGCGCAGGGTCCCGATGCTTCTCCCGCAAGTCACTTGTACTCTGAGCGAGCATACAACCGAGTCCGTAAAACGTATCGACGCACTACGAATTTTGCGCATTGTCGTGGTCGGCCAAGTGTATTTCAACAGACGTGAGAATGGCTGATCTCGCGACACCCACGCAAGAGGAACATCTCCTCGTATATACCGAAAGCTCCGTGATACAAAATATTTTTCATACATTTTCACCATCGAGAATTGTTAACCGCGCGGATAAACGTGAATTCTATATGAGAAAATAATGGTACATTTGTTGTTTACAAATCAAAATACAAGTAATTCATATACAATTCTTATTCGTTCGAAATAACAATATATTTTGATCAAATACGTATTTATTGAACTCTCGACATCGAGGAATGCTTGGAAAGATAAAAAAAAAAATTATCCGAAACAGGGAGTATCGCAATAGGCCGTGAGGCAACGAAAAAAAATTATTAACTTTTTTTAACAGATTAACTTTTTTTAATTTTTATTTTAACGATTTTTTTACAGTCAATTTTTCGCGCTACTTCTCTTTCTCCCAAGCACCCTGAACTCGACGTCCGTAAAATTAGGCACATAGCCAGCCAGATCCCATTCAGCCATAATACTCGCGACAAGTCCGAGCAAATTGGGCGCGTACAATTGAATTATCCTTTGTTCTGTAAAAATACATATGCCGAATAATGGCCTACCTGTCGGTGCAACGACTTCAGTAAATGTTTCGAGCCACCGTTATGTTTCTCCCCTCTGGCGAGCACAACAACGCGTCTTTCAGTCGGACAGATTTGCGCGTTAGCATCGCTGCCCCCGTAATTCAAATTTATTTATGTGCGTCTCAAATGCGAAGGATACGTATTGGCGGCATGGGATACGATTTGGGCGTAAAACGGAAAATTCGATATCTCCGCGATATCGAACTTTATCGCGAGAAGGGCCAAGTAAAAAAGGGAGAAAAAAACGGGGGGAAAAAAAGAAGCCTCGTAAAGGTTGGGATTTATGGCACGTTCGTAAACGCTCGTCGACAGTGGTGAATTTTCCATCCTCTCCCATCCTCTCTTCGCATACACACACACACACACACACACACACATACAAGTGTGAGGAATTCTCGCCGAGCTCGCGTTCGAAAATTTGTCATCGGACTTTCAATAAAAAATGTACAAAAAAATGATAGTAAAAACAAAAATGTAACGTGAAAAATATATTAAAAAATAAATAAATAAGTAAAACACGAGAAAAAAAACTAAGCCAAAATCAACGAAAAGAGAAAAAAAATTCGCCACTAAAATGTGCGACAAATGTGCTCCCAGATAAGTTAGAACCGAAATTGCACATCAAAACAAAAATGACCCTCCCCCCTCCCGGCCCCCAAAAGGAGTAACAAAAAATGGAGAAAAAAGGTAGAAATGGTATAAAGGCAAGAAAGGTGCGCCAAAAAGAAACGAAGATAAAGATCGAGAGAAGAAGTAAAAAAAAAACGAGAAAAGAAGGAAAGAGCGAAAGAAGAAATTGAGATTTCGCGGGGTACGTATACGGGGGTTGCCCGGGGTATTGATTGTCGTGGCGGGCGCGTTGAGGGTGCGCGCACCCTGGCTTTCCTCCTCTTCTTCCTCTGTCTTCCATTCCTGCCACGGTTTCCAGCGCCATAGCGGAGCAAACTTTCCCCCTTGCTCTCTCCACCCACCTACGAGCCGTTCCTCTCTCCCCGCCCCCCCCTCTCGCCCTCGCCGATTTCACCTCTTCGTCTTGCACCCCGGCTCGGATCCGCGGGCTATCCCTGTGTGTCGGGGGTGGTTTTGCCATCTATGCTTCCTCGGCGCGCTGCTACACAGAGCAGCGGGGCCAGCCGCACGGGATTAACGTTTCAGTCTTCCCTAGGCACTCGGCAGGCCAGTACCTATATCCCGCTTCGACAGGCTCGTTCGCTGTCGCACGCGACAACGCGCACAAACGCCGAACCAAACTAAGAACGAAAAAATAAACGAAAAATAAATTTTTCAAAAAAAAAAACACAGAACAAGAGAGACGAGCGCAATTCAAAGAGAGAAAGCACCATAAAGTACATTAAACATTTGCCATAGAAAGTACATATATATTTATTTTCATTTTAATGAATACATTTTTAAAAAACGTAGTAAAGAGTAATTCATAAAAACGGCACGTTAGTCAGTTAAGAAAACGAGGGATGCACGTGCAGTTGTGATTCATGAACGAATACGAGAGAAAGAGAGAAAGGAGAGAGAGAGAGAGAGAGAGAGAGAGAGAGAGAGAGAGAGAGAACAGAGAGATTTATATTTAGTATTTGATATTTATTATTTGATATTTATTATTGTATTTATTCCGAGATTAGAAAGAGAGAGAAAGAGTAAGAGAGAGAGAGAGAGAGAGAGAGAGAGAGATGCATTGAGATTTATCATTTAAAATTTATTATCGATATGCATTATTGTATCTATTATTAGATTAGAGAAAGAGAGAGTGAGAGAGATAGAGAAAATAATTGAAAATTATAATTTAAAATTTATCGTTTGAATTTTATTATTCAAAGTTTATTATCGATATTTATTATTAGATTAAAGAGAGAGAGAGAGAGAGAGAGAGAGCCGCTAAACACCCACAAATTTATCATATATCATGACTATCAGGCATCAAAGAGGAAACTGCAAAAACGTATAAATTAATGTATAAATACGATTCTTTGTTGTCATCTGTGTATATATATATATATATACACACACATATACATATATATATATATATTTATATATTTATTTAGTGTATATTTACATAAATATATAAATATTTAAAATATCCACATAGACATGTGCACAGATCGAGACGTATGCGCGACTTGAAATAAAAAATAAAAAAACAACATATCGGCGAGAAATCGTTGCACCGTGCATAGAGATCCACAAGAGAAAGAGAGCTTGGGAGACACGACAAGTAGGATAGTAGAGCATGGTGTGAGAAAAGAAGAGAAAAAAAACACACACACACTAAAATTGTTGCAGCCTCATGTTTGTTGCGTACTCATTTAAATGTGTTTCCTTTGTGGCGGAAAAAGCTCGAGGAGTCGCGCTACAGGAGGCGAAAGGAAGCAAATTAAACGCACGCCCGGGAAAGGCCCGCGCGCGCGCTCGACTTTGACAATCGAAGCCCCCGCTGCTCGCGATCCTTTGGGAGTTTGAAAGGCGAGAGGGAAGGTGGCTAGGGCTGGTGGTGGTGGAAATAGCGGTGGTGGTGGTAGTGGTCGTCGTCGTGGTGGTGGAATAGTACTACTTCCGGTTGGCTAGCCTTTACTACTGGTGGCGGGCAATCACCGAGAGCAGCTACGACCACGCGGTCCCACGACGTTCGCTTTCGCAATCAATCGAGGCTCAAGTTGTGTGCGAATTATCCGCCAAACGTGTCACCAATTACGAGAAAAGACCGAGTCGCATCGAGAAACGTTTTTTTTTCTTTCGCTTCGTGAATATTGTCTTTTTTTCGGCCCGCATTCGATTGTTCATGCTCCTGGCGAGCTTCCGGTTGGAGGATCCAATCGAAGCAATTGATTCACTCCTCGTGAAGATCACGCTATGTTCGGTTCAAATGGAAGCTCGAGCAACTCGAGTCGGCATGAAGAGAGGAAAGAATTGTTCTGCTCGTCGTCCGAGTGAACGTGACTGCGGGGGCGAGGGAGCAAGTGATCGACCTGAACTCGTGACCCACTCGTTCAATTCGGAACCCCTGCTCCGAGAGACGCGAACTTGAGACTCGAAAAAAAATAAAAAAAAAAATAAAATAAAAAAAATAAGGAGAAACGCAAAAGACGTTCGTTGACAGCCGAAAATCGCGGCCGAAGAAAAAATACCCAAAAAACAAAATTCATTCTAAAAAAACAGCCAAGTGAGAAACAAAAATTACGTATCAATAATTCCAGGGCGGAAGATCGCGCGAGCAAAATACGAGTGAAAATCACAAAGCCGAAAACTTTTGGAACGCGCAAGAAAAGAAGATAATCGCGAACAAGCGCATAGGTGTGTAACGAAGATAATAAGTGAACAATAAACGAACGAACGAGAGTACAAGACCAAAGGAAAAAAAACAACCGAAGAACACCGGAAAAAAAAACCTAAAGCGATTTTTTGTCGAGTGCGATTCGCGGCGTCGTCGACGAGCAAAAAATCGAAAAATTAATTCATAAAATCGGAGATTGTAGGAGAAATCGTATGTGAAGAACTAAAGAGCCTATCAAGAGTCACAAACATATATATTTAATACTCATCGAGCGAATAACCGTTGAAAAAACAAGTGAACACGATAATAAACAAATAAATATATACAGCGTATAGACACCAAATAAAAATATATCTACGACACAGACATATTTATATATAAATATATATATATGTATATATGTATGTGCATGCATGTATGCATATATGTGTGTGTATATATATAAACATATGTATACGTGTAACGAATACACATATCTATCGTTGCAAACGATGTTGACAATTCAGAGTATATTTTCATCTCAATAAAGTAAAAAAGAATTATTAAGAAATCTAAACGGTGACTATAACAATAAATAATATTAATCGTAAAAAAAGAAGAGATATCGGCAACTTAAATCATTAAGATCGGGGCATTTTGAAAGGCGATTATAAATTTCGCGCGAACAAAGTAAACGAGTACATAAAGGAGGGGCGGGGGTGTGATAAAAAGGAAAACGAGGAGTAAATAAGGAGAGACGAGTACCGTTGTTCGTGAAAGTACAGCGATAAATCATGTACGAGGGAGGCATGGCCGCCGAACGGCAGGTACGTTTTTTCGCCTCCTGCCTTCACGAGACATGAGCGATGCCAATTATCGTTATCATTATTATTGTTATATTGTTACTGTTATATTTGATGTTATCGGGAAGACCCCTCGATCCCTCGGAATCGGAGAACTTTGTCAATGCCACTCAGCACGGAAATACTTCGGGAAATTTGTTGTGTTTTATGAGAATGAAACTAATAATGGTGGGAGAATTTTAATTCTGGAATTCGGTATGGAGGGACTGGAAAAACGAAAGCAAATTAAGCGGATTTTCCGTTGGGTGATTATCCGTTTCAATATGTGAACAAATATTTTGTATATTATTTAATTCTACAGCTTTTCGAGTATTTATTCAGAAGGAGGGTGGAAAAAAAATGGAGGGATCGAGGAACGAATAGAATAGTTTATTGTTTAGATGGCTCATCGTTTCAATGTTACACACAATAAATTCTTTTGATTCACGATCGTTTTATTTACTCCATTAATCTCGACGAAGTTTGAGCGGTGCGCGATGACGTCAATCGAGTACCAAGCGTTGCAATGTGCTGTACACAAATATGTCTGGAAAAAATGGACATGGTAGAAAATGGCAGGACTTGAGCAGAAAAAAGATTGAGCTATTTATTCCTGCAATGCTGAAACGATTTTATTTTTATTTTTGAGTGAGTAAAAAATTGTGGAATACATTCCCGAAGTGTTTAAGATTTTACATTTATTTTGAAACAAAAGCAATAACGCGATTTATTCCTGCATTTTTTAAACGATTTCATTTTTAGTTTTGGGTAAGAAACAATTAGGAAATTTATTCCCGCAATTTTGAAGTGATTATATTCATTTTGGAGTGAGAAAAAAATTGTGGGATATATTCCTGCGGGGCTGAAAAGATTTTACTTTTATTAAAAAAAGAAAAAAATGTTGGCTCTTCATTCCTGCAATTCTTAAATTATCTTATTTTTATTTTTCAGTAAGGAAAAAATTATGGTATTCATTCCTGCATTTCTGGAAAGATTGTATTTTTATTTTTGAGTGAGAAAAAAGTTGGGCTATTTATTTTTGCAATTCTGAAACCATTTTATTTTCATTTTTGAGCGAAAAAGAGTTCAAACAATTTATTTCTGCAATTCTGGAACGATATTAATTTTATTTTTGAGTACGAAGAAAATCATGCCATTCATTCCTGCAATTCTGAAATGATTTTATTTTTATTCTTTAAACACTCTTTGGTGAAATATTTAAAGAAGAATGGGTATAGTAAAAATAAAGATTCAAGTACGAAAAAAATGAAGATTTTATTTTTTTAATTCCGAAACGATTTTATTTTTGTTCTCAAGTTGTATAAATTACAGATAATGATTTCTATTGAAATTTGCCCATATTTGTGCACCTCGATCATCACGATGAATTATAAACAAATGATGTTGCAATCATTTGAGCATGAATCACGAGACGATACCGCTCAAGCCTCAAAAAAAAGATACACCCGAACAAAACTTCGAATGAATATGAGGAACTCGATGATCGTTAATGTTTAGAACGTTATTAACATTTGTAGAACGTTCGTGGATTCGTATAGTGGCATTTGACAGTTGTCAATAGGCTGTCTCTAGGACATCGGTGTTTTAAGGTGTGCGAGAAGAGTTGAAAAAAAAAAAACGTTTCGACCAATGTAAATGTGGCCGGATAATTTTTTATGCGTTTGAGATCTTAGATCACGATGTCTTTTTTTATGTATGCCAATTGTTAGTTAAAGACGAGAGAATATTTTTTTCCTGCTAATCCGAGAATAGTGCATGCTTCACGATACTACCGAAGCAACAATTGAGGGAAAAAAAACACGTTACTTCATTCAGAGTTGACCGATTCGACTCAAATTGGTCCCCATCTTTAGTTGACAAGAATAATTTTGAAAAATCGTCTGAAATTCTTGGCTTTCCAGACAACGCACGAAACCATAAAAATTATAATTATTATCTGAAGCCACAACATTTTTTATGAAAAAAAATATCGATATATTTCCGTGAAAATATGAAACTGGTCCCCATTGTTGATTTGAAAAAATTATAAAAAATCGTCCGAAGTTTTTGGCTCCCCAGACAACAAAACAAAACCATAACAACTATAATTATTATGGGAACTTTTTTCGTGGAAATATGAAATTAGTCCCCGGCGTTAGTTTTCAAGAATAATTTGAAAAAAACATCTGAAATTAGTGGCTTCCCAGACAACGACCAAACCATAAAAATTTATACTTATTATCTGAAACCTCAAACTTTCAAAAATAAATTTTAAAATAATAAAAAATCGTCTGGTCTTCTTGGCTTTCCAGACAACGAGTAAAGTCATAAAAATTATAATTATTATCCAAAATCTTATCTTTTAAAATTAAAAACAAACAATTGTCAATGTATTATCTTGGAAATATGTCAGAAGAAGAATGACATTTCAAATATGTCCTTCTTCTTCAACTTCCTCTTCGCAATGACATTGACGAGTGACAACGACTTCGCGCCTCCGGCTGAAGAGGCTGTTGCCCCAAGAAAATATATGTATCGCAATTCAGCCAAAGAGTATCGTCCACGTGTACGAGTACACGCTGCACATATACTCCCATCATTTATTCAGAACGCTAAAACTGTTAATAAATGAAGAAGGAATATGGAGGCGCAGCCAGACTAGGGACCGAGAAATCATCGATCCGTCTGCGTTTGCTTTTTCGCCTCTAGAGAGAGAGAGGGAGGGAGATGACTCGTACTTGAAATACGTAAAGAAAAGGATCGATGTCGAGGGTCGTGGCAAAGTGTCCAAGTGAAATCATTCGATAAACCGAAATTTTGGCAGCCGCGGTCGAGAAAACTGTGCCAGGTGAAAGTTTGTCCCAATGAGGGGGCGACTGTGTCCAATGGCCTGAGGAAGTTTGTTCCACGTGGTCTTACCAAGGTTGGGAGGAGGGGGGATAGTGTATTTATCATTGAAAAATATTTTAAAGCAATTAAAAATAAATATACCAATATATAAATACACAATAGGAACAAAAAGAAATAAACTTAGGATAAATAAACACCCAAGGCAATCCAAAGAAATCCAAATCAAAGGAGGTAAATCAGGCAACCAAAGAAACTTAAATAAACAATTACATTTTTTTTAAATAGTCACTTGCAATAGCAAATTTTAGAAAATAGTTATGTCCAAATAAATTCAACAATAAAAAAGAAATTATTTTAGCAAGCTAATTAGATACTCATATTAAGGGGTCTTCTCACTTTACACGCTAAAAAGACTATTTTCATGATTTTTTTTTGATAGGTTTATATTATAGATATTGATATAAAAGTTGTTACACTTAATAAATACACTTTCGAAATACATTAAATTAAAAAATGTATTTATGTAACCCAAGCAAACATTGAACGTCTTTTTCTTGAAAAAACGTTATTCGACAGCTTATTGATAAAATCTTCGAAACTACTGAACCGATCCTTGTGAAATATTAACCACATATTCTTTACAACTACAGCTATAGCGCATATCACCGTTTTTTTATTTTCATATTTCGTTTTTTGCCAAAAACGATGAAAAAACCCGTTTTTTTTTTTTTAATGTCCGCCATTTTGTTATTTTTGCATACATAAAAAATCGTATGATATGCGCTATACTGAATACTGAATCTAAAACCGTTTGTTTTTTTGGTTTCGGATGATCCGTCTCCAAGATTTCGTCAACAGACCTACAATCTTTTAGGACATTTTTTAACTACCATTTTCGTCTATATATAGTGCCTTAAATAAAGAATTTATTTTAAATGCGTTTCGAAAGTGTATTTATCAAGTATAACAACTTTTATATCAATACCTATCAAATAAAACAATCAAAAAATTCATGAAAATAGCCTTTTTAGCGTCTTAAAATTAAATTAATTAAATAAAAATAGAAGAAAATTCATTGGAAATCGCGACAGAAAATCATTAAAGATAAAAGAAAAATGATTACAGTATGCGGGGAATCTACATGATTATGGGGGAAGCTTAGACATGCAGAGAGAAAGAGGGTGGGTGAAGGCAAAGGGGGAGAGACGCCTATACTATGAATTAACGTGAAAATGGCTTGGGGCCAAAACGATTAGATCTCTGACAAGCAACGAGAATTATTGTATTTTGGATTCATTCCATCATCAACTTGACCCTCGAATCTCTGAGGGTCGCAATTCGGACATTCTCATCGCAAACCTCAATTCCGCCACATGGAGTGGCGTTTTTTTTTTCAGTCATCGTAAATTATTCGAAATTTCACCCTGACTACTCATCAGAGCCAAACAAAATTCGCTATGTTTTTTCGAACCCTTAAGGAAAGTTCACAGGCTCAAAGCAAAAAAAACTCATTACGGGCTCTATGTAAGCTTGGGGCCCAAAAACAGGTAGATTTTCCATTTTTTTTCTCATGAGAGATTTGTGATGCCGTGGTCAGAATTTTACACACCCTTCATACATAGTCTTACCAAGTTGGAATTTGTCTTTAATTAAAAAATAATCATGAACAATGAAGTTATTATTGTTCAAAGAAAATGCCGCCGGCAATGCATGGGCAATCGGTGTAGGTGGTTCTGCCAACTAACGTCGTCTCAAATGAAAAATAAGAAAAAATGCTTTTAGTATAATAATCAAACTTTCGTACGACCGGATACTTATGGGAAATTTTGAAAATTGCGAAAATGGAAAGTTGTAGAAAGAAAGTTTGATTTTCCACAAATATTTAATAATGTATTATTAACAAATGAATAAACGTATGAAAGAATCATCCGGCCATACGATAGAAAATGTTATTAACTATGCTCTGTCCAAATTGAAATGATTCTAATTATTTTCGAATCAATGATTTCGAATTACTTCCAAATGATTTCCAAAATTAGTATATTTTTATAAATAAGTATAAATTATTATATTGTAAGATTAATTAAATAAAGTTGAGTAATGAAATAAAATAATAAGATTAATTATAATTAATCAAACAAGTAAATATATTGAATAGAGTAGAGTAAATTAATTAAAGGCAATAAAATAATAAAATACATTAAAGTATAAAAGTATAAATTAGTATATCGGATAAATCAAGAGAAGTTATTTCTAAAAAATAAAACAATTGAAAAATCGTATTTGCAAAATTTCGCTCTAAGATGTCCCCAGAATAAAAAAAAAAAACCCGATATTCGGAAACCTCGAAATCGTAAAAGCCCAGACAAAGAGGCGTGAATTCCTGATCGGGAAACACAGGCCGAAAGAAGAGCGCGGCAGGAAAGCCCTCGAAAGGATTGGATAGAGAGCGGGAGGGGTTGTCGCGAGGGACTCGAGTGCAATCGGTGGAGTGTCGGGTCTAGAAACTCCCGAGGTTAGGTGGTGACCGTAGACGACGCGGAGATGACCCGGCTCCGCGGTCTCTGTACACGTTCCCTCGTGGCCTCTTATTTATCGGCGCTTGTCATCAAATCGTCGAACAATGGAGAGACAGGTGGAGCGACCCCATCGATCCCCCGCAAGACGTGGAGAACCTCCTTGAGGCTCGGTTGCACACCCGCGCGGGACGTGTACGCGTGGATGAAAAAGGAGCCGAGATCGATGGGGTGCGAGGGCCCCTTGAAAAATGTCCGACCACGAATGAAATCGTGACAGCAGCCTGACCAAAATGCCAGCCGTCATTTTTCGACTCTAAACGATTTGAGCCCCTCCTGTCACTGGAAATTTCAAAGTTCCAGTTTAAAAAAAAAACAAGCCAAACGAAAACCTGAAAATAGTTTTCAGGTTTCAAGGTCACGATCATCCCTTATAATTTCATCCTGTCGATTATGTCCCTGAGAGTCCGGGCATTCTTCCGAATCCTATGGTTTTGAAAGGTTCAACATTTCGCGAAAGTCGCGCTTACTGAGGACATTCAATTAATTACAGTCACTCTGCAATGAATATCATCGGAAACAAATTAAAAATTACATGCCGAACTTTAAACTGATCCTGTACTTAGCTAATTATTTAAAGTTTGTTTATTTGATTTCTTTTGAATATATAATTGTTATTAAATAATTTTATAGCTATGTAAAAGGAATTAAGTGAATACATTTTTACGTAATTATTTACGCAGTTTCATTTGCGTAATTGATAGTGTTTTCAATTTTCTTTTATCTACTAGATTATTCAATTTGGATTTGGAAAAAAGTATGTTATTAAGCATATTTGAACTTAATTCTCGCAAATTTTTATTTTAAAAGCAATAAAAAATGGGCATTGTTATTGAGGTGTAATAGAGCCTCTGCATAAAAAATGTGGTCTAACGGCGGGATCGATAACCTGACAACGGTCGGTCGGAAAAATTAAAAAAGTGTTCAAATTTAGATTAATGTAGTTTTCATTGTGCGTAGTCGTTTTTCGAAAAAAAAAATCTTGGCCATATGACGAGTGATTTTTAAAAAAGGATAATTTTAGTGAAATGTTGACTTATATTCGGGGGCTTGGAGGATACCAAATTAAATAACACGGCTACGTACAACGATAGCTATTGCAATTACGGAAAGTTTTTTTTTTACAATTGAAAATCGGGCATTTATAGCTAGAGTTACGCTTCAGGTCAGGTCGAAAAAAGTCGTTTCAAGAAAAACGCGATTGCCAGTTTTAGTATACATAAATTATTGCGCCACATGCTTTCACTAAATCCTCTGTAACTTGGTCATGTTCCATATTCAAACTAGAATCTTTTTTCACACGTTCATCAACATGTATACTTTGAAAAAATGCAAAAAGAAATCGGTTTTTTTATGCGTCACAGTGGTGTCCCACCTTTAATAAATAAATCTTCACGTTATTGTTTAACAATAATTATATATGTATATACGTGAAAGAAATGTTTCTCTTCATAATTATAGAATGCAAACATTCCATACTTATAAAAAACAAACAATCAAAAAACATTTGTTTCTTATATTTAGTGAAAAAAAACATTTGTTCGCTGTATTTATAAAAAAACAAAAAAATTCTTTTACATATTTCGTCGTATCATTTTAAAAAAAATTATTTTCACGATAACTCGTGACGTTCTAGAACGAGTTGTCATTTTTTTTCACTCGATTGCAGTCAATATTGAGCCTCGTGGGACACACGCGAGGGCCTCTGAATCGTCTCTGCAACATACCTAAGGAGTCGTTTGTTCATCCAATCTCGGATAAATGGATTACGAATGAGAATCCCTCGCCGCGTTCACACCTACATATACATATATATGTATACATATATAAATACTATATTTGTTACGTATGCGCGACAAAACAAAAGCCTCGTTTTATCCGAACCTCGACAAAACGAGTCGACTCGTGTGTGCAGCTTTCCCAACGCCCCTCGGTCTCTCACGTCACATGCCGCGCGGTGATTAACGTTGTGAACTATGCGCCATTCGGGATTTCGCGGCCCACTCGTCAGCCGCTGAAATCACGATCCGTTCGCGAGTTTTTCGAGGCTTGGGATAGGTCATTAGAATTTCACGAATCGCCGAAAACCAACGAAAAGTTGGACAATTCAAGAGCACCCGGTGGGGAAAAACGTTAGGTCAGTGGCAAAAAAATTGAGGGCCTCACGTGACAGCTCTGTTATGGATCGTCACGACCAGACTCCAATAGATCATCATTCTCCGATAATATCTTCGCTCCCAAAAAAATGGCGGAAAAACGAAAAAAAAAAAAAAAAAAATGGTTTATTGAATAACTGAAAAACAATCGGTTTTTCGGGTATGGTTCAAATGTACGAAATGTAGAGAATAATTCTCTCTACATTTTTGGTGCTATGGACTGCCCTTGAATTTTGATTTTCCAACCCCTCTCGGGGGTTGAAAATTCAAAATAAAATTCTGGGAAAGCTATTGACCACACGAATTCGCCGCCGTGGAAGAATTTGTAGCTTCAACCCTCAGCTACATTTTTGTCCAAAGCGCCAAACTCGTATCTCTTTATTTTCGGTCAATAGTTTTTCCAAAATTTCATTTTGATTTTTCCACCCCTGAGAGGGGTTCGAAAAAGCAAAATTCAAGGGTGGTCCATAGGAACGAAAATATAGAGAAAATGATTCTCTGAATTTCGTACATTTAAAACATCCCTGAAAAATCGATTGTTTTTGAGTTATTCAGTAAACAACTTTTTTTAAATTCTTCAACAATTCTTTTCAGAGCGAAGATATTATTGGAGAGGGATGATCGAATACTCGATCGACGCGTCTTTTCAAGGGCTACAACGTTCCCATTTGAACAAAAACTGTATGATTTTTTCCTAAAGAGTTATCGAATGAAAACTGATTTGTCAAAATTTCACCACACTTTTTCACCCCCAAAATGAACTTTCACCGGCGTTGTGGACAAAAATAAAACCCGGATTTTTCTGAACATTTTGTCTCCCGGCGCCGACCTCGTGGGGGTTGTAGTTTGGCATTAATCCACCCCCATCCCCTTAAAAAAACCCTACACCCCGATTTTTAGGCAAACTTGGTTTTAGCACTCGCGGCACCTACAAAATCACCTGTCAAAAAACTAGCCTTCTTCTAATTTCTTCCGATTCCCATATACAGCACGACTGTACTAATCGGTGGAGTGCAATGAAAACTCACATTTTTTCCGCATTTCTCGAATTCCTTTCGGCAGATTTAAGCTACCGAACTTCCTCAGGCATTTTTTTAAATGCTCATTGAGAGATGTGCAATTGAAATTTACAAAAAAAACTTATCACAATAAAAAATAGAAAATAAAGATAGGAATATTAATTTTTGTTGCATTCCGTCGTTGCAAACTTCAATATGATAAGGGCGGGAAGGATTCATGCTCAATAATGAAGACGTCCTCTCCTGGACGGAGGACGTTCATTGACGTTGGAGACAAACCCAAACGAATGAGACGACTGGATAAATCGGAGGATCCTTCGAGCCCAGATCGATAATACGGCATTGTTCACTTCCGGATGATCAACAATTCCCCAGCCATTATTCCTGTCCTCGGTCAACACCATTGTTATCCGAAATCCTTGATTAAGCCGACAATCGATTAACCCACCGTTGTGACGTAACACACTTGTCGCCGTAACTCCCTCGAGCCCTCCTACCCCTTCTTCGTTTTCCCCAACGCCGATAAGTTGCACCGAACCTGCACCAACTGCAGTCGAGCCTGGGTCCGATTGATAAATTCAATTACACTGATATCGTATTAACTCTCTATACATAAGGCTCTCGCCCGAATGCCGATAAAGGTCCCAATGACGCTATTCAATCTCAGTCTTCGCTGGGAGACTCCAATGTTTACCTGGTCTGCTCTTGAGAGAAAGAAAAACCGATTATTCCACTCGAATTGATATGGCAACTGAAGTACGAGTAAATTCAATTCGGGGCTCGCGAATTATCGAGAAAATCGTTCGATCGCATTCCGACGATCATATTCCTAGGAATTGCGTCTCTGGCTAAGGCGATTTGTTCAAAAAGGGGACAAGTCCAAAAGTTTATTAAGGGGGGAGATACCTTTCGGCGAGGAAAAAAATGCTGTTTTTCATTTTTTTAAAAGAAAATACTTATTTCTTCAGGTTTTTTGAGACTTGGGGTATATTTTATTACTACTTTTGGCTGTTACATGGTATTTTTTATTTATTGATTTTTAAACATGGCGGAGGTCTTCTAAATGGTTTGCGGCTGCTGTTGTTTGATGGCACGTGTTGACGTATCTGAAAAAACTAACCGACTAATCTGAGAAAAAAACCAACGACGATTTTTCTTTTATTGACACTTATACGCAGAATATGAACTACGAAAAAATTAGGAATGTTGAAAATCAATGAAATAGTACGCTTTGGAACGAACAGATTGGATTTAAAAAAAGGTGACTTCATTTTGCAGTGTAAAATGCGTTTTTTTTATTTTCAAGAACATTTAGGTTTATGCTTATTTAGACAATAAGGTTGGAAAGATTTATAAGAAATTTCATCAGAATCGGTCGATTCGTCGTTTAGCTATACGTCACGCCAGTTTTGAAAATGCAGTTTAGTGAAATACCTCCACCATTTTTTAAAACTAATTTAAAAAACAATACCTCATAACAGCCCGCAAGTAGCAATAAAATATACCCTAAGTCTCAAAGGTGAGGAGTCTTTCCTTTAAAAAAAAATCATGAAAATCAGCAATTTTTTTCCTCCCCTAGAGCCATCTCCCCCCTTAATGCCTTATATACCTTTGGATGGTCGCAAAACACGATTTTTCTCGGGCTTTTTATTTTTGAAAAAACTACTAATGAAGCAATTAAAATGAGGTTTGAAGTGTTTATTTCACATATCTGCAGGAACGCAAATCCATTTTTTATTTTCCAAAAAAAAAAAAAATACAATTTAGCGCCCTAGTGGCCGGTAGAAAAAGAACGCTTTTTAGGCCCTCCACGGGCGGACTCGTTGGAGACGCAAACGATCACCTAGGCCAGAATTTAAAAAAATGTAATCTACATCAATGACGATAGCGAAGTGCACACAATTATTACAAAATATTGATTTTTTTCAATGTAGCACCACTTTGAAAAAAAGTGGTGTTTCGACTAAAAAAGCGGCCTTGATGTGTTTATGAAAACCGTAATTGTTAGTCGATCGTAAAAATCGTGTGTATTTCTCTAGAGGAATCTATCTAAGAAGCTATAGTTTATATTTGACGTCAATCGGTTGAAAATTGTAGGAGCTCCGAGTTCTCCCAATCTTGAGACATGGGCTTCAAGAAAAACGCGTTTAAAATTCGAGAACCATTTTTCTTCGGACTAAATCATTCTTGAGATGTTTATACATATCAGCCATATCATTCTTGGGATGTTCATACATAATTCAAGTCTATAAAAAAACGATACACTTTTGTTTTCAAAGCTATCTAAAAACTTAACGACAAGCTGAGCCTTTTTTTCATTTGTACCATTTTTGTTCCGGTTTCTTTTGCCGAAGACGAACAACATCCGGTGGTCAATAAAATACTCGTGTCGCCTTGAATTGGGAAGGGGTTGAAAATCTACGAAATTCAGCCTGTGACTATTTTTACTATTTAGGTCCGTTTGGACGTTTTTTTTTGTTGAATCTATCCATCTGTATGTATCTGAGAAACGAAAAGCCCGCAATCCTAAGAACGATAGAAAATATTGCATAAAACATTTCGTAAACTTTCCATTTAGATAATTTGATTTCCGGAAATGGTGGGTTTTCGAGCAACCTAACTAATAAATAATGGCGAAAACCGAAAGAAAATCGATACGTGGTGATCCCAAGTGGTCCCGGTGATCGTGCACAAGAAACGTAATCCTTATCGCACCCCTTTGCGCACTCAAATCTATTTTCGTTTGATTCATCAGCGGGCTGAACTATCTTTTCGAAGGATCTTCGTACTAATCACGAGAGTATCGTCCTTGAGCCACTCCTGCCTTACTCTCGTTACGTCACACCAATTATACGTCAGAGGCAAGTCAAATGATGACTATCGTTGCAGCATACAGCGAAACGATAAAAGTGCTCGTGATTACACGGGTGAAACGTTAATGTTAGACCTGGAAGTAATGCAGGGTCGATTGTCGACCGATTCGTTTTCCCGATCGACGATCACGTTTGTTCTAAGAGTTGAAACATTGGACAGAGAAGCTTTCGCGAAAATACGACGAAGACAAGTGCCTCTTTATCGACGAAAGCTCTTGCCCGCTTTGCTTCAAGTATACCGTTCGGTAGCGTCTCCTTTCCAGGACGACGAACGCTCCTCGTATCAACGATTTGGGCTGTCTTGGTCAGCAATTTTGTCAAGTGCCTCGACCATCAAAAAGTCTCCTCAACAGCCTATCGCGGGGATTTTCTTTTCTCCTTCTTCCCAACTGTTGGAGCGAAGATAGGCTGAAATGTCTAACGGACGGTTCAAGCATATGGCGCCAGAAATGCAATACTCTGACGTGTTTAGTTCTGGCAGTTGGCTATTTGAATGTCAAAGTCGAGTCGTTCGTAACACCTCTATTACGAAGGCAGATTGATGATATAGTTACGATAGCTTTGCCTTTAGACATTGGCCTTAGCCTGGCTTAAAAAGCCCTATCGATTTCCACGGAAACCTAAAGAATGCGATTGGATTGGGATCCCAATGAAAAGAGTCAATCGCACTGCGGCGGAAAGGATTCTGCCACGACGAGCCACCTTCAATGAGGCCTTCCGTTATTTGGGATGTGATAGAAGGTTATATGCTTGCCAAGGCAGCTACGATTCCTCGAGCTTCCCCGGAGTCCGAACCCGACCATGAGGTTTGATCAATGATCAGGCTGCTCATCCAATGAATCTTTTGGGGGCTCATCCACCCGGTGGCAACTCCGCATGTTTCCTAGGGACATCTAAAAAAAAAGTGAAAGATCCAAAGAGTAGAAATTGCATTGGGCATCGTATGGTACTTTGGATTGTCATCAGGAGTAACGATGATGAGGCAATGGGAATGATCTCTTCAGCGTTCCAGTTGGAACGATCGAGCCAAAGCATAATTAGCATCGTTGATGGTGATTTGGAATTATGTTGATCAGCATCACTGATCAATCTCTCTGCAGACTCGCTGACCTCTTCGATCCTTTCAATCATTCCTTAGCAATATCTCCGTTCTATACCGTCAAGTCATCATCAATATTTTGCAAACGTCTTGAAGAAGTGGCGAATCGCTTCAACATCTCATAGCCAATTATCGGAAAACTACGCGTAAAGAGTGTCCCGCAGGGTTGACGTACCAAGAAGAACACTGACAATTTGCACGGTGCATGCGTAAGATTGTGCGATGTCTCGTGGATCGTAGATTCAGGGCATAGTGGAGTTGCCCAACTGACGAGTCGGTAGTACACGGGCCGTGCCACCCAACCAGACGATGTCAATTCCAACTGGCTGCTCGTGGAGTCCGCATCGTGTGCATTCATTTCGCGAAACAATGAGTCTCGGCAACTTTTAAAAGCTTTCTCCAACCACCCGCCCCTCGCCTCCTTTGCTCCCTCCATCCCTTTCCATACTTGTTTCTCACCCCTCAGAGAGGCCGCGCGCGTGTTTTCCACGAGCTTGTACGCCTCGCGTCGCGACGGCAAAAAGGACGAGCTCAACGTATGCATCCTGCAAAATTACTATCACCCTCGCGTGCCCTCCATTCCCCCTAACCCCTTTCAACCGTCCCACCTTTCGACGGATTATATTTCATTGTCCATTCTCGTGCTTCTCGCGCTTTTTTTCCTCGCACTCGGAATGCATCGTGCGCGCTTTTATATATAACCGGGCGCTTGGAATAATAACGCTGTCATGAAAGCGAACCTGTGTGTATGCATATATACACATATATGTACGAGCTGGGAAAACACGCAACGACAGCTTTTTCCACGTTAGTCGCATGACACGATCGTTAGCCATGTTACAACTGCATCAAATTATCGACGATCAATATTAATAATGTTGTTATTATTATTGTAATTTTTACAATTGTACCGTACATATAATAGTAGTATATGTAACTATATGTACAGTATTTGTACAATATAATATTATGGAAATATAATTTTTTTTATACGAAGGGGAGTGTGTGTGTATTTGAGAAAACGTAGCATTATTATTGTTAGGCTTATTTTTATCCTCACATTTATATTTTATGTATATATAATATAATTATATAATTCTTGAATACACGCACACCTAGATATAAAAAATTATATTATACTTCCGAAATATTATATTGTACAAATACTGTAGATTTATGAGGATAAAAACAATCGTAATACTAATAATGTTACGTTTTGTTAAATAGCATAGTTGCATAGCATTGTTATTACTGTAATTACTGTCATCCTCGTAATCATGTGTATATATATATATATATATAAGTATATAATCATATAATTCGTAAATATATACACACACACACACCTATATATGAAGAATCATATTATATTTCCTAAATATTATTAGGACTTTGAATACGTTCTCGCTGTTTTCCAACAGATGTCGTTACCAGAATAGCGTGCATTTAGTTTAAATTGGTAACGCATCTATAAAGAAGTACTATATGAGCAAGCTTCAAATTCAGTGTACGTCATTTCGCCGAAGTGCAAACAACTTTTGTTTCATAATGTTAAACACGTCAAAGTTCGTGCTAGAAAACGAGTATTTGCGGGGAATTCTACTGCACAACTTTATTTTTGAGCGATTGGTTTAGACGCTTCAAAAATAATGATTTTGATGTGTTGAATTCGAGGTATTACTTCATAAAGACTCATGTCACACGCTAGCCGAACTTGCAGAATCATTAGAAGTTGATCACACAACAGTTTCGAAATATGTCAAAGCATTGGGAATGATTTAAAAACATTAAGCATTCATTTTCACGAGAAAAAAACAGCGATAACTTATTCAACATCCTGATATATTGTAAAAATACTAAAGAAATACTAAATTATGAGGATGGCAATAATCGCAATAATAACAATCCTACGTTCTATCAAATGTACATACACACACCTACAGACATAAAATCATGTTATATATATATATATATATATATATATATATATATATATATATATATGTTATATTATATAGTATTCATGTTTAATATTATCTTTATCATACTCGCACACACACACGCACAAACATATATACACATAAATGCGCATTTAATAAAACGTAGTAAGAATAAAAATGTAAGATGAAAAGTTAGTTAAAGATGTTAAAAAGAAAGATGTCGCTGTCAGTGAGTGTGTGTGTGTGCGCGCAACGAAAAATAACAAAACACACACCGCTCGATTTGTTATTGTTGTCGGTCGGAAACGATATGTCCCCCAAGGATTAATCCACATTTGGCATTCGTTCATTTTCGATCGACCTCTTCCCTCGTGCCGCTTAGTGGCGCGGCTCGTATGGAGTGTTTAATTGTGCGCGCGCGTTGGTGTGCGTGTGTTTGGAAATCGTCTGAAAGAGATGCATGCTGGAACACGCGACGAAGGGCTTTGCAACTTTTCTTTTGATTTCGTCCTTAGAAAAAAAAAGTTCAGACGACTATGCGGATTCGCGAGTGAAAAGTATAATCAAGGTGAAACTGTAAATATCACGCGTATTTCCGATGCAATTTTTTTCAATGACTGCTTCGGTCGCGTTTTTTTTTCTTTCTCTTTATTCATGTGAAGCTCCTATGTAGGTGATTTTCATTTTGCGATAGCTCAAACGATCTCGATTGCAGCCAAAGCCGAAAGAACGAAAAGAAAATGAGCGGAAAAATTATTTGAAAAAGAACGAAAACAAAATAAAAGAAACATCGCTGCAACGACCAATTAGGTAGAGTGCTTCGAGCTCGAGCGATTTAAAAAAAGTTATCTTCAGTCTTTTTTTTACTTCTTTTTTTGTCAAAAGTGCCAGTTTTTTACGAAAGATTTTCGAAAACTTTCACGTTACTTTTTTTCCGAAACACGCACGTCTATAGAACACCCACTGAAGGGAGAAGATACTTTTAGGCGGCGAAAAAATGCTGATTTTCATTATTTTTTGTGAAAGGAAACATTTCTTCGCTATTTTTTAGACGTAGGATGTTTTATTACTACTTTTAGCTCTTACATGGTATTTTTATTCTGACAATTTTTTTTTATTAATGTTTAAAATTGCGGAGGTATGGTACGGTCTTCTAAACGAATTGCGGCGGATGTTCTCAGGCGGCGTGACACGTAGCGTCGACGGGATTAAGGCGTCTTCTCAGTTTAGACGCTAAAAAAGGCTATTTTCATAATTTTTTCATAGGTTTATATTATAGATATTGATATAAAAAGTTGTTACACGAAATAAATACACTTTCGAAATGCAAAAAAATTTTTTATGTATTTATGTAATCCAAACAAACTTTAAACGCTTTTTTTTCGAAACAACGTTTTTCGACGGCTTGTTAACAAAATCTTCGAGACTACTGAACCGATCCTTATGAAATTTTAACCACATATTTTTTACAATTATAGCTATATCGCATATCAATGTTTTTTTTTAATTTATATATTTTCTATTTTTGCCAGAAACGGTAAAGAAAACGTTTTTTTAAATTTTTTTCGAAAAATGTCCGCCATTTTGCTATTTTGGCATATATAAAAAATCGTATGATTTGCGATATAGCCATTAACATACGGAATCTAAAACCGTTTGATTTTTTTTGTTTTGGATGATCCATCCCCGAAATACTGTTTTATTTAAATGTATTTCGAAAGGGTATTTATTAAGTGTAACAACTTTTATATCAATATCTATAATGTAAACCTATTTTTAAAAAATCATAAAAATAATCTTTTTTAGCGTCTGAAGTGAGCCCTTAACCTGAAAAAAAACCAACGGAAATTTTTCTTTCACTAGCACTCATACGCAAAATATGAACCAAGAAAAAGTGAAAAATTTTGGAAAACGATTAAATGTTACGCTTTGAAATAAAAAGATTGAATTTTACGAAAAAAAAATTCCTTCATTCTGCAATAAAAAAATGTTTTTTTTTTATACATTTCAAAACATTTAGGGTTATATTTTAGACAATAAGGTCAGAAAGATTTTTATACCAAATTTCATCACAATCGGTTGATTCATTTTTTACCATAAGTCAAGTCAATTTTGAAAATAAAGTTTAGAAGACCGTGCCATAACTCCACCCTTTTTAAAGATAAATATAAAACTAAATATAACTACCCTAAGTCGATCGGTAGTTATATTTAGATACGGTGAAAAAATCTTTCCTCTAAAGGAATATCCTGAAAATCGGCAATTTTTTTGCTTTAAAGGTATCTCTCCTGCAGCCTCGTATCATTGGTATGCGGAAGGCGCTCGCTCGCTTCCTCAAATACTGCCCGGAGAGTCGCGATTGACGAAAGCCCGAATATTTTTCCTTGAATAGTAATGGGTAGCAATGGTTGCTTGCAGATTTCGACTCTAGTGTCGCACAGAGAACGTCCGCTATGCTCGGACCGAAGTCTACGGGCGGTCGCGAGGGTCGGCCAGGCGGTGAACCTCGCGGTCGAGCGTTTCGTCACCGTTGGCGAAACGATCGCCGATGACAATCCGGAAATCAAGCAGGCCATGTACGAGGCCTGCAAGGAGGCGCGGGTCGCCGGTGAGTTCCTTTTTTCGCCTTATATTTTTATAACAATATATATGTACATAATAATAATTATAATAATATATGAAATTATATGAATAGATAAAATATAATAATTATAATAATATGTGCAATTTTAGTAAATAAAAAAAAATGCATTTTTTTAAACGAAATAATTTAAAAAAAATTAAATGAAAAAAATTGGAATAGAAAAATAATTGGTGGTATTGTGAAACATTTGACATGAGATACTGAGGATGGTTCGCACTACCTCACTATGTGGGTTTCTGTCGGAGGCCCCAAACTGCGGGGGGCAATCGCGAAGAACGCGTTTTCGTCCACGTTTGATTATTTTTCGTGAAAATTGAGGGCGAAAATGAAAGGCGAATTCCTATTCAGGAGGTGAAAACACATCGGAATGGACTTGTAAAAAATATTTACAGGGTAACACCACTCTAGGATTTTGGAAAAATCGTTTTTCTCTTTAATTACTTAAACAATGCTTAAACATCATAAAACGCGTTTTTCTCGAAACCACTTTTTTCAATCTTAGCAATCACATTACTTCAACATGATTGCGTGGATCAGTTTGAAATTTCGACAGTAGTCTCACAATTATCTCCTTAATAGAAGTACGTAGGCGTTTTTCTATTCAATGTAAACTTTTTATTTTATGACCAACTTACGGCTATTCTTTTCAGGAAAAAATCGATTTTTTGTCAATCGTGCACCATTTTTATGAAATTTGATTAAATAAAAAATCATTAGTATATAGATTAATTTTTTTTTGGTTTCTTGCTCCTGGTATTATATTTCACGAGAAATGTGTAGGCGACTGGAGGTGTTTTTTTTAAAGATTATTTCGAAGATTGGCTCTTTCGCCGCCATTTTGTACAATAATAATAATAATAATAATAAATTCTATACTTAAATCTATGCTGAATAATTCTGATAAAAAGAATTCCAATTTCTTTTATTATACGCCCAAAAACATCGTCAAAGTTAGGCCTGCTTTTCGGCCGCTAGAGTGGTACTACCCCTCAGGAACCAATTTTTTTCGCGCCTTGGCAAACGAAAATGCTATGCTATTCCTTTCGTTATCTCTTGCTTTATGATATGCCGTTCGATTCACTGAGCTCTAATTATTTTTCGATTTTTGGTAGAATTTCAAAGACGAACCAAGTTCGTCGACGAAACAAGTGCGTTTTCCGGGATGACTAATTGAGATATCGGGAAGAATCCAGAGGGATTCTCTCTGTGTACCAAAATAATTTTCTAAATACCTCCGTTAAGTGTATGTCACTCAAATAGAAGCGACGCTACAGCCATTAGAAATTTTAGGATTATGGCAATTTCAAAAAGAGGATAAAGAAGGTTGAAAAAAAATGTTTTTGACTTACCTAACTTTAAGATTCTATCCTCATGGAAATTCTCCGCCGATTACGAATATCACGCTGTGATATTTATATAAATATACACCCTTGGCCAAAAGGATAAAGCAACCTGAAATTTTTCTGTCCGGACAAACAATTGAATATCTCGGCGAAAAAAAAACATCGTAAACCAATGTACCAAACGGCGTTTTAAAGAGGACAAAACCAGCTTCATTTGTTTTTTTTTAATTTTATTTTTGCGATTTTTTTGTACCCGGTACGTTATTTTGAAAATTACGATTTTTCATGATTTTTGCACTCTGCAGAATTGCGTGATGGACTTAGAAAAATTGGTAATCTCATCATTTAGTGAAAAGATCTTTCAAAAGGAAACCATTAGCTTTAGTTTCGTTTTAAAAAAAAGTTTTTGCAATTTTCTTTCGTAGAGTAATTTAGATTTTTCTCGAAAAAAACGGCAGTTTTCCGAAAAGCCGGTATCGTGCTGCGTAACTTGAAAACTATGATGTTTGGAATATTCAGTCTAAGGAGTAAAAAGTTGTATCTTGATATTTTGGAGTCACTAAATTTGATTTGGGTTTTTGTTCCAAAAATTTTTCGCATCGCTAGTTTTGGTTGATAGTCGACGATTTGTTGCATTATTTCATTACCGTTATTTTGAAATAAAGATGTTTTAATGAAAATGTCAAAAGGAGTAAAGGTACTACATACATCCTTTGCCACAAGTATAAGGCACCCCTAGAAAATATTGATATTTTAAAAAGTACATAAAACTGTTACAATTGCGTTGAACTAAAGTTACGATGGCATCATCAAATATAAAATTAAACAATAGAAAACCTCTTTCAGTCAATTGCAGAATATCTGGATCGTAAAATCTCTGTACAAGTGGGTTTTTTTTTATTTTGACAAAAACTTTTACCAGTCTTCATTTTCTAATCTCAGAAGAGCCCTTTTCTCCGATTTAATTAGTTGAGCGCGATTCCTTGTTTTCAAAATTTCCGAAAAGTAGGGTTTTTACCCTTTCATACCGAAAAAGGGTAAAAATTTAACTCTTGTACAAACAAGAAAGTCCCAAGTCGAAATATCGTTATATTAATTAAATGTCATACATAAAAAAAAGAGTTCAATTTTATACCCTAAACTAAAAAAATAGGAAAATATAGGTCACCTAATACTTTTGGCCAAAGAGGAAGAGTGGTTACTTTATTTTTCCCGATCATCTTCGATTTGACTGACTGTCAGTTTTCATTCGTTTCACTCCATATACCTCCATATACGACCTACAAATAAAATGATGTATCTCTTTTTCTCTTGATATTTTTGTTGAAACATATTTGCTTTAAAGTAGCGGCAATAAATAAACGAGACAAATCGTCGACTATCAACGAAAACTAGCGATACGAAGAAATTTGGGAGAAGGAAATCTAAAAAAATCTTAGTGACTCCATAATAACAAAATACAACTTTTTACTTCTTAGACTAAACATTCCAAGTTTTTTTTTTCAAGAAAAAACTAAAACAATCTGCAAAAAAAATCGCAAAATTTTATTCAAAAAACGAAACTAAAGCTAACGATTTCCTCTTCAAAGATCTTATCACTAAATGGTAAGATTACTATTTTTTCTAATTCCAGCACGCACTTCTGCCTAAGTGCAAAAATGGTGAAAAAACAGCATTTTCAAAATAACGTACCAAGTACAAAAACAATCGCAAAAATGAAAATAAAAAAAGCGATTAAGCGAAAATGAAAAAAGCGAAAATAGAAAAAACGATTTTTTTTCGCCGAGATATCCGATTTTTTGTCCAGATAGAAAAATTACAGGGTGCTTTATACTTTTGGCCAAGGGTGTATATATACAGCCAAAATTTCATTATACACCCGTGCCCGATCTGTTTGGCCTGCCAAATAATTATGGTCGTTTAGCTGCAATTATTAGCGAATATACGAAACTTTCAATTCATTAACCGGAAACTTCCATTCCGCAAACGAAGCTACACATTTATTTTTATGCAAAAAGTTGCACAATGATAGAGAATGAAACGAGAAATTTGTGAGTCGCGAGCAGGAAGTTTCGATCCCCGACGAAACTTTCCGCGAGATAGAAGTATCGATCAGCCTCGGCGGATCTCGCGTGGCTCTCGGCATGTCGTAAATTAACCGGAAAAATCGATGAAAGGCTTTTAAGCAAACACGTCTTATACCCATATATATATATATATATATATATATATATATATATATATATATATATATATATATATTATATGTATGTATGTATGTATGTATGTATGTATGTATGTATGTATGTATGTATGTATGTATGTATGTATGTATGTATGTATGTATGTATGTATGTATGTATGTATGTATGTATGTATGTATGTATGTATGTATATATATATATATATATATATATATATATATATATATATACACGAACGAGGAAGAGTTCTAAATCTTTTGGATATCAGCCTTTCATCCTCAAGGCCCAGGCGAGTAAAACATCATCCTCGAGGTTTTGCGGTGCGCGCGGCAAAGCGATAAAGTCCAGGAAGGCTGCATCCGTATATGTAGACGTGGCTTTAATGGGGAAAGGATATGAAGGGGCTGGGCTCACCGGAAACGGAAAGATAAAGGGAGTGGAGGCGTTGGAGAGAAGAGAGAGCGAGAAAGAAAGAGGGAGGTGGAGGAATCGAGCCAAGGAAACCACTAAATTTATGGTCACCACTCCACCGTGATCGTGGATCTTTAGTTCGGGATATCCCTCCTCAAGGACACGCAAATAGAAGCGGGACGAAGTCGCAGCAATTTATACGAGAGTGTGCGGAGAAAAGTTGATCGCGTGCGCGCATTGGCTGACCTTGCGTGGGACGAAATTTTCCGAAGTTTCATTCGATGTATGAGCATGCATGTCGTCAAGACGTCGGCGGAACGATTTCCGATTGTGGAGCGTCCTTCATCGAGTCGTATATCGCGACGCGTAACGACTCAATGCTCTTGATGATATACCACAAACGCATACGTGAATTCGGGCCAATGCAGGGTCGAGGAGAATCAGAATAGTTTTCGACTTGAGATTAAAAGTCAATAACGAAAAATCGACTCGTGAAAAAATATTGAAATCAAGTAAATGCGGTTATTTGATTTTTTTATTTAACATTAACAATATGATTTGATCAAATACATATTAATTGAATTGTCCACATTAATAAGGGATGCTCGAATCAAATGAAAAAATATACTTGCAATAAATAGAGTGCTAGGTAATCCCCAGTGAAATAAAATTATATTTTTGAACAATGTGCCATTTCATGCAAGCTCATTTTACAGACATGACTTTTTTCGGTTTCTAAGTCTACCGAAATCCTTTCAAAAATCCCTCCATTAACTTGAGGTCGCTCAGAGAGGAGCGACGCTACAGCCGTTTGAAGTTTTGGGATTTTGGCGATTACGAAAAAGTGGCCAAAGGGGGAGAAATTGTTTTGTTTCGTCTTTTAATCCAGTTGAAGGGTCTTTTCGATGGAAATTTTTCCGCTGATTACGAATATCACCGAGTTTTTGTTGGAAGCTCAAAATTAAGCTGGCTAAACGCGAAAAACTTGATGCCATACACATTCGACCATTTTCGATAAGAGTTTAAGGGTTTGGAGGAAATTAATGGCGAATTCGTACTCAGGGGGTAAATGTACAGCGACATGGACTTGTAAAACAATATTTAAAATCACAATTTTTTTCCCATCTCGGAAAAAAATGATTCAAAAAATGGCTTCACTGAATCGATAATCATTTTTTTCCCGCTTCGATTTAAAACTCTATTTAGTGCTCGTTCCATTCTTCCATTTTTGGCAGATTTTCAAAGACGGGACACCGATTTTTTACAATTATTTCATACATACCTCTTTGCCTCTTCTTTGGACATTTTTATAGTGCGCTTTAAAAAAAAATAAGTAAAAATATATTTGAAATATCAGGATGAATCCAGCGGCATTCTCGAAGTCCACCAAAATCCTTTTCAAAAAACCCCCAAAATTTGTGTCATTGAAATAGACGCGACGCCACAGCTATTTGAAATTTTGGGATTATGGCTATTCAAAAAAAGTGGAAAAAAATTCTTGACTTCTGCCCCATTTTAAGGGTTTATCTTCATTGTTAAAATAATAGTTTTAAAATTTTTGAAAAAATTTTAGTTAATTAAAAATGAAGAAGTAAACAAATTTTCTTTCTTGATTGATTGCCCCAGATCCTGTAATTCCAAAATGGAGCCTCTCCACTCATTAGTCGCGACCAAAAATCGTAAAAAAAAAATCTGCAATAATTCTGGCTACTCCAGTGTGAACCTATGCAACTTTTTACTCTTATGGCATTTTCTCTGAAACCCCATAGTCGTTGGACTACGCCTATTTTTCAAAAACATATCTTTTTTAGGTAAAAATGCAATACTAGTGCGAAAAAAAATCGTACGAAAATTTCGAAAAAACGAAAATATAGGTTTTAATACCCTCTTTAAGTTTTGTTATGAAAAAAACGAGCGAATAAATTTGCCAGAAGTTACGCGGGCAGTATTACACGAGCAAAAAAGCTAAAAAAATTAGCCATTTTCAAAAGGGCGTACCGGGCCCAAAAAAATTGTAAAAATTCTTTCAAAAACTGCGAAATGAAGGTAAATCTATCCTCTTTAAAACGCCGCTTGGCAAATTTGCTTATGTTTATTTTTGAGTCCGCCATCTAACTTTTGGTACGGCAAGAAATTTCAACTGGTGTACTTAAATTTTTGGCCGGCAGTGTATATATACGCACATTAGAGTGGCCCGAATTTGAGCTCCTTTTTTCCTTTTTCTCACCATCCATTTATCACCTTAAGAGGAAAAAAAAATTGGCGCGAAATCTGCGAACAGTCTGTAACCAGTTGTGGCCGTTTGCCTGCTGCGACTATTTGCGATCAAACGTGAGTTTCAATTCATCAACCGGCAATTTCCATTCCGCAAACGAAGCTTCAGGAGTTCTCCGATAAAATATTTTTTTTTTTAAATAATGTGCTATCCGATCCACGCTCTTTTTATAGACATGAGTCTTTTTTTTCGTTACCGAATTATAGCGTCCCGAAAGAATTGTAAATGCGCACCACTTTCGTTATCGACCCGCGACTCACACATACATATGTACGTAATCGGGAGAGTCGTTATCCTCGCGAGAAAATAGGAGCGTCGTAAAAGACCGATTGATTTTCGAAATGAAACATTCCCTGGTCACGAAGCCCGCTGGAATATGCACAAAATCATACAGAGCCAGAAGCCCTTAGCCGCCCTCTCTCCCCGCCTTCCCGCCGGGCGCTCATAACGATTGGCTTTGGGATTATATATCTGAATGGGGCAAATTGCTCGTTCGACGAATCGGCACAGTCGCGTATTCGCCAGTACCAATTTTAGATGGCAATAAATTCGCTTGTGCTTTTTTCCCTTTTTTTTAATTTTTAAAAAAATTCCGACTGATCGCGGCTTGAAAAAAAATCCTATAAATAGACACAAATCGATTATCTGTTTCATTCAGAAACGCGAGCATTTAAAGTTTAAATTTTTCAAACTCGCGTGCGAAGGCCACCGCACAAATTCTCTTCAGATGAAAAAAAAAAAAAAAAAAAAAAAAGCGCGCGCGTTGTAGGGAAATAAAGAGCTCGATGTATATCTGTATGTGTAGACGATACAGGCGAGAGAAATTTTCATGCAAGGTATGATCGATTATTCCGCCAGGGGATTTTCAATTGGCGCCTGCTGGCGTGGTCACTCTTTCTGCATATGCAGGAATTCTTCGTATATATATACACTCGCTGAAAGAGAACTCCAATTCCCAACAAACGCCAACAATAAAGGCACGATATATGTCGTGGGCGAAAAAGTTGCCACACACTTCGCATCTCCTAATAACCCGGCGGAAAAAGGGAGAATATTTTTGCGATTTATTGTACTCGTTAATTGTTCAAGCTGTTTTTTTTTTATATCAATATAAATAATTCATGAACAATTATAAAAATTCTCGGGAAATGCATTAAAAAAAAGCGAGGTGGACAATTACTATATTTTTTATATTTGATTAAAGAAAGGAAAAGAAACTAAATTTTTATATTTGATTTCGAGGGTCACTGTGACTCTTCGAAAAAGGGTAGTTTTTCCGATTTTTTTTGTTTATTAGATTATTCTTTTGGTAGTTGGAAAAAAAGATATTTTATTAAACGTACACTGAACTTATTTCGTGTAATTTTTTATTTAAACAAATTAAAAACCCTAAACGTTACGAAGGTGGAATAAAACCCCTGTTTGAAAATGTGGCCCAACGGCCGGGTCGATAACGCGACAACGGCTGGTTTGAAAGATAAAAATAAAAAAGTTTTATAATCTATGTGAATGTAGTTTTCGTTGTACGTAGCAGTTTTTAAAAAATAACAAAATGGCGGGTGTTCAAAAAACACACATCAGGGGACTTAAAAAATGTAAAATTTCAAAACAAAAGAAATGCTTACATACAACGTTGACTACTACAATTGCGAAAGTTTTGGTTTTTCAAATTGAAAATCGCATCATTAACACTAGAGTTATAATTCCGGCCAGGTTGAGGAAATTCGTTTCGAGAAAAACGCGACTGAAAGTTTTAGTATAGGTTGCACTAACCGCTCTCGATAAATGCGGTCACTGAGTCAATTTTTTATATTTCAATTTGAATTTTTTCCACATATTCTTGAATATGTATACGTTGAGAAAATGAAAAAAATGACTTTCTTTCCCCCGTTACGGTGGTCCCCGCCTTAATATTCTAATTTTGTTTTAAACGCCGTATTTTTTACTATTGGACTTTTTTTTTATATCAATATAAATTATTCATTTCCATGAAAATCCTGACAAAATACACACGAAAAAGCGAGGTAGGCAAATACTAATTTAAAAAAATATCTGATTGATATTGTTATATTATTTTCAACGCTGTATTCTTAAATATTTAACTGTGTTTTTAAAAATCAATATCGATAATTCAGGTTCGTGAAAATTCTCAGACAGTACACAAAAAAAGAGAGGTTGACAAATATTATATTTTTACTATATTTTTCAAATCTGCTCAATATTTTTATTTTATTTTCAACACTATATTTTCTTTAATTTAACGATTTTTTTTATATCAATATTAATTTTTCATGGTCATGAGAATTCTCAGAAAATTCATAGAAAAAAAAACAGAGTGCAAATTTGTACTCATGCGTATATATAAAGTAAGGGATGCAATGAGAATACATTTTCATCCTCAGCCCAAATGTAGATACTGTGGCATACTCGCGCTACGAAAACCACTCCAACATTTCTAGGACCCTCATTCAAGCAATGCAAAAGATCCACCAAAAAGATTTCGAACAATGACAATTAAAATAGAGACTCATAAGAATAAAGGTTTGAAAAGAGTTTTTTCGGGGGTGGAGCAACAATGGAAATTCCAAGCCCGCGCGATAAGCGCAGGCTTTCGCGAAGCAAAGAAATCCGCGAATAAATTCTCGCCAAAGTACGAGGCGTTATCTTGTCGTATATATCTTTTTATGGCATTCAATAGCTCGTGTGCATGGTGTCTTTTTTTTCATCAGTGTCTACTACCGCCATGGTGAATGGCTGTCGCGGTAGACGACTTATCGCTCATCCGACGATCAATCGCCACCACAATTCCGCGCGAACCATACAATTCCACGTGGGTGTGTGTGTGTGTGTGTGTGTGTGTGTGTGTGTGTGTGTGTGTGTGTCTTCGTCGTTCCTGATATAGTTACGAGGCGAGCTATTTATAGCCGTGTACATATAGCGGGTCTGGAGAGAGCAAGGGGGACATAAGAAACGGGGTCAAGTTAACGTGGAAAAACATCGGAAGCGCATTGCGGGGAACGAGGGAGGGGATGTTGGAAAAGACTTCGAAGAATCGTCCACGGTTGTGGGAAATTTTTGCCGGTTGACCTAGCATCCCTCGTGGATGCCGTGATGTAGTCGCCATTCGGCATCGATTGCGGAGACGGTACCATTTTACGTCGGTAGCCTTTTTTACGTACCGTGTTACGTCAGTACCGTATTACCTATTGTTATATGTTGGTACCATTTTACCCACTGTTCTATGTTGGTACCATTTTACGTACCATTTTGTGTCGGTACCATTTTACGTGCCATTTTGCGTCGGTACCATTTCACGTACCATTTTGTGTCAGTACCATTTTACGTACCATTTCACGACAGTACCATTTCGTGTCGGTACCATGTAACTTCCGGAACGTAATCCTGACCGTGATTTTTCCGATCGTCATCCTGGATGGAGGTCGCGCTGTCCGCGTGTTGGAAAGCTCGTTCAGGAAACTGCTCGACGATTGTAGCAATCGATGGTGCTTGGTAGCAGGCAATTTCCGGTCAGGGCTAATCGGATCGTAGCCCCGAGCGTCCTATCAATTCCATTGCTGTATACGTTGAATTGCATACGGCCAATGGTGCCTGGTCTTGATTGTTGTCCGCCGGTAGCTCTAAGATTGGACGGGCATAGAAAAAGCGTCGCAAAAGCCTCCCGGATGACCTGGCATGAGGCTAATTGAGGGGACATCAATCATCGATGGCGAACATCGCTAGCGCGAAGGTCCATCCAGATGGTGGAAACTCAAGCCAATGTTGGGCATTTAGTTTTTATACAACTTTTTAGTTAAAAAAATTGTCGTCTATATGAATTTCTATTGTCCATAAACCTAAAAAAGCAAAAAAGTTTGATATTTAAAAATTAGCGGACCTAAGAAAAAATATGAGACTTACAAAAAAAACATCAACTGCAAAAAAGAACTGTTTTTCTATATGAAAAAGATTGTCGTTTGGATTGCAGGCTCGGCGATTGAAAAGCTCTGCGAGTGCGCGATGGAGGACAGCCTGGCGGACCGAGGATCGGTAGTCAGAGCGGCTCGTTGCCTCCTGGGCTCGGTGACGAGGGTCCTCCTGCTCGCCGACATAGTCGTCGTCAAGCAGCTCTTGCTGGCCAAGGACAAGGTTGCCCGGAGCCTAGGTCGCCTCGAGAGTGTCTCCAACTTCACGGAATTCGTTAAGGCCTTCAGCCAATTCGGCGCCGAGATGGTGGAGCTTGCACACTTGACCGGCGATCGGCAAGTCCGTATCTTATCCTTCCACCCTCACGGATTTCCCCATGCCAGAATCTGACAAATGTTTCACCGTCTAACCTCTTTCTACTTTCGTTGCGCTCCTCCTTTGACGTTTCGTAGAACGACCTGAAGGACGAGAGGCGGCGGGCGCAAATGGCCGCGGCTCGTCAGGTGCTCGAGAGGAGCACGATGATGCTGCTCACCTCGAGCAAAACGTGTCTCAGGCATCCCGAGTGTCCATCCGCCAAGGAGAATCGGGACACGGTTTTTTGCCAGATGAGACGAGCCATGGATCTCATTCATTACGTCGTTAAGGATGGAGTCCTGGATTGCAGCGAGAGCCAATCCTATACGAACTCACAGGTAAGTCTGACATACCCAAACCAAACGGACCAAATAAAGCCAAACGGCCTCAGAGGTGAACGAAAGCAGCCTGAACGACCTCACATGCGAACCAAAACAGCCTAAACAAACCCAAAGCACCTTACAGGTGTGACAAAACAATCCAAACTAACTCAAACCGTCTTAAATCATCTCAAAGGTCAAATCAATCCAATAAACCTAAACAAGCTCACAGGTTACACAAAGCGACCCAAACAACCACGCGCGTAGGACAAAGCAACCCAAATAACCTTGCAGATGAGACAAAGTAACCGAAACAATCTCACAGATGAGCCCAAGCAAGCCAAACAAACCCACAAAACCTCGCGAGTGAGACAAAAGCAACGAAAACAAACCAAAACAATCTCACAGGTGAGACGTAGCAAACCAAAGAAACTCAAACAATCCCACTGATGCTACAAGGCAATCCGAACAACCTCACAGATGAGCCAAAGCCGAACCCAAACGAATATCACTTTTCCCTGCCATGACTCTGACACCTCTCACTTCCGTTTGAGTGAAAGCTCGCACCGCAGAATACAAATATGTCCTGAACAATCGCGCTCGTCTCGCGTATACGTGCATCATCGTTAATGGCTAGTACTGCTTCGCTGTATGGCGCAGTCAAGTGCCGGGCGGCTTATCAATCACCATTTGGCCGGGACGTGTGAAGGGAGCCGCCATTTTGGACCCGATCCAAGCACGCTGCGCTTCTTATCGGTGCGGGGGTTCTGAGGTCGGCACGAGCTTTTTAGCGTGCAAGATGACGCACCCGCATAAATTACGAGTCCCAATTACAGTCGCGCGCCTCGCAGTCTCCGTTCGAAAGAATGCCAGGGATGAACTATCGCGTAATGGAATTCCTTACGAGCGGCTGCCTCGTACGCGATGATAGATCGTTATTGAACTGGGGAATTCGGGCAATCGTGAGGCTTCGAAGTCTCAAAAGGGTCACTGCTGAGTTTAATCAGAATTGTTTGAGGTCACTGGAGGGGCTTTCGGGATCCCTCAAGAGTGACCCAGATCACTTCTGACTATTCGAGGTCACCCGAGGGACTTTGGGCTCGCGCGAGGGTCCGTGAGGTCGATCGACAAAGTCTTTATGGCCAGTGAGGTCACGGGGTGGTTCCCCGAGGTCACTCAACGGATCTATGAGGTTACTTTGCGAATCATTGAGGTGACTCAAGGGTCGTTGAGGTTACTCAAGAGCTAGTGAGGTCGTTGAATGGACCTCTGAGTTCACTCAAGGGTCGGTGAGGTCATTTAGAGGGACTCCGAGGTCACTGAAGAGCCTCTAGAGTGGCTCAAAGACCACTGAGGTCACTCAAAATCCGCTAAGCACTTTCAAGAGACTTCGAGGTTACTCAATCGTGCTCTACGGAGGATGAGAATCATCAGCGATCTGTATCGAATTCGCAGAGCCCTCAACAGCAGGACTGGGACAGCAGTACAGTTTGCTCGGCACTCAAGCACTTTGAGCGCCTCGTCGAGACGACGAGGATGACCCTGTTGGGTCCAGGATGCAGGGAAACCCTGACAACCGCCCTGGACACCGTGGTCGAGAGAACGCAGGACTTTACGGACAGTGCCTACACGAGTCACGAGCATCGAGAGAATATACTTTTGTTATGCGACCGCGCCAAATTGGAGCTCAATACTCTTCTGAGAGTCGGCAATATGGTGAGTCTAGCGGTCACGGAAAAATGACGGATCATCAAGAGAGGTCAATGAAGATCGTGGGTAATATTGTTTTTTTCATTTTTTTTTCTTTCTTATCGAACGTGCGCAGCAACAAAATTTCGAAGGTGGCGGGGGGTCGCCCAGTTCCGAGATGGAGCAAGCGGTTCTGGCGGTACTGAGGGCAACGAGGGATCTTCGCCAACAGCTGAGCACAACGACGATGGAACAGGCCGGCGATCTCGGCCAGGTGACAAAAGCCGGCCAGGAGTTAGTCTCGACGATAAGAAATCTCGCGCTGACGAACGAAGTCGATCGGCTGCAGGAGAGCAGCGATCGGTTTCATGAGTACATCGAGCACATACTTGAAGTAAGCGTCTCACAATTGTCCCAAGCATTCCAAATAAAAAATCCGAAAAATGTCGAAAAATCCCAAAAAGTACTCAGAATATGAGAAAATTCCTTGAAAATTATAAAACACCAATTATTCTGTTTAAAAATCCCATAAAAACGATAAAATTCTTAAATTGTTAAAAAAATATGAGTTTTTTTGAATCCTCAAAATCTTGGAAAATCCCAAAAGTACTAAAACCCAAAATGCTTCGAAAATCCTAAAAACGCCAGAATTTTTGTTGATCCTAAATATGCAAGAATTTTTAAATCCTTAAAATTTTGGGAAATCCTAAAAAGTACTTGAAAAAAAACGAGAAAATCCAAAAAATACGAACAATTATCGATTTTTATGAATTCCAAAAATACGAAGAAATTCTGAAAAAATCTTTAAAATACGAGAAAATTCTTTAAAAATCCTGAAATCCCCAGAAAATCTTTAAAATTCTAAAAATATGAGAAAGTGCTCGAAAAATCCTAAAAACGATTAAAAAATGTTCCTATCCTAAAAACACCAGAAAATCTTTTTTTAAATCCTGAAAATACGTGAAAACCTTAAAGATGCGAGAAAATCATATTCCAGTATTAACTCACCGTTAGTTCAACCTTTGCCAAGCATCAACGCCTAAGAAGAGTAACCGATAACACTCGATTTTTTGTCTCTATCTCCCCGAGGTCTGCAAACTCCTGCGACACGTCGCGCTCTCGGAGTCCCTGCAAGTGTCGGCCAAATTTACGGAAATTAATTTGCGAATTTACGGGCCTCAAGTCGTCACGGCAGCGCACACATTGGCGAGGCATCCGACCAGCAAGATAGCCAAAGAAAACCTAGAAGGTAAGATTTTGAAAATTAAATAAAAAAACATGACGCAAAAATCTCGCTTTAGCTTCTCGAATCTCTATTGTCGATTTGTCGATCGATATATCTATATATGAATATATCGATAGAGATATATGAATATATCTCTATCGATATATTCATATATGAATTATATTTTTTAATATTTAAAATACAATCTAATAATGATAATAATAATAATAACAACCAATATATAATAATCGGTATAAATACACATACCTGTATAAAATAATATTTTTGTTTTTTTATTCGTGTGGGCAAACATCAAAATATTATATAATAACATACATTCTATATATATTGTTTTTTCCTCTCAGTATTCGCTGACATGTGGCAATGGCTGATGTCCGACGTGACGACAGTGGCAAAGGACGTTTTAGAACTGAGTCAAAATCGGCCGGAAAAGCAAGTCTACATGTCGTTACCACGGCCAGGGGTGAGTTTTTTTTCGTCCCACCGTCAACAGTCTCGAATTCGCTTTGTGCATTCTTCTCTTTTACATCACAACTTTCGGCACTAGCGATGTATAAAAATACCGTTTGCTCGGTTGCTTCACGTGTCAATAATTTAAAAAAAAATTCTCACTAGATATAATTCGAGTCCGAATTTTTAAAACGGTATATTTTTTTTCGTCCATTTGGTTTCGTCGTGGGTATGAGACAAGCGAAATTTTTCGTTTCTTCATTATTTTTCGAGCAGAAACACGGGACTACGAGCAAACCGTTAAAACCGGTGAGGCTGGACAGCGAGGAACAGGCAAAAATCGCGAAAGCCGGCCTCGAAATGAAGCTCATCACGTCCGAAATGGACGCGGAAACGGAAAAGTGGCAGGAGAGCGGCTCGGCCCTCGAGGAGAACAACGACATCGTTAAACGGGCGAAGAACATGTCGTCCATGGTGTTCTCGATGTATCAGTTCACGAGGGGCGAGGGCGCCCTCAAGACCACCCAGGACCTCTTCACCCAAGCTGAGTATTTTGCTGAGGAGGCCAACAGATTCTACAAAGTTGTTAGACAATTCAGTTATCAGGTATGTCGATTCTTCTTTTCATATACTCCATTATTGTGATTATTTTTAATATCATTATTGTTATTATTGTTACTTTTATCGTTATTAATGTTCATTTTATCGAGATTAATTGTCATCCATTGTTACTTGTATACTTATATATATATATATATATATATATATATATATATATATATATATATATATATATATATATATATATACTGTTTTTACTACTCTTAAGTAATTACTTCCGGTATGATATCAATCGACCTTATCGTGTATCTTCTCACATTGGAAACAACTTATTCGTTCTGTTCTCTTCGAGTAGTGTCACTTCTATTTCTATTTCTTGACTTGATTATCGAGTTTTCTCACCATTACTAATCCTTTTGTACTATACGCAGTTACTAATTTATTGTGCTACTTTGGATATCACTGTGTCGCCTTATTACTCAATATATATATATATATATGTACATATATAAAGGCTGATTCACAACTCTCAGGGCTTCGTTTGTGAGTATACAGAATGTCATTGCGAGCGAAATCCATTTTCCCAAAATGTCGTTCGAGAAAAATTGGCCCAGATATACACGAGTACAAGTAATAATAATGGCACAGTAGCTGCTCACGCGGGGAACGCGCTAGCCGGATCGAGCGCGTCATCGAATTCATTTTCGGTCGAGTGCATTGTTTTTTTTTTTTTTTTTTTTCATTTTTTTTCCCCAATAAATTATGAACATGGAGTGTTCATTATTCGTTTTGCAAATAAACGTTTATTTATCGTTTGATATTTAAAGGGAAAAATAACACTTTAGCAGCTGCTGTGCCGTTGGGTAGTCACGGGCGGACTTTTAAACGCGAATAATTCGAAAAAAGAATTTTCACGAATTTTTTCCGGAAAACGTATACAGGTTTTCAAGTTTTGTTTTTTTTTCCATTAAAGAGTATGTTTTCGCTTTATTTTATGAGCGCTGTTTGAAAAACGTCATTCGCGGTGATCACTGCTGCTCGGAAACAAATAATCCGAACAAAAAAACAAACGCAATTAGTTTCTGGATGAAATTATTCAGTGCTTAGACGAAGGATTTAACGACATATTGATTTAAAAAAAATAGCCACAATCTAAAAAGAAAGTATCGATTATCCGTAAAAAACGCTCCATATTCATCGATAAAAAAACTATGCATCGAAATAAAAAAAACATTTGTTCAAGCACTGCTTTTTGATATGAAAAAGAAGCTTGTTAAATTTTGAAGTTGATTTTGAAGGCGATTTTTGACACACCGTCGCCACCGATTTTGAAAAAAGTCATTTTAGGGGAAAAGTATTTAAAGTTCGCCGGTCCGCGGATCCTATCTAAAAACTGCCATAACTCCCTAAATTTTGAACCGATTGACTTGAAATTTTCAAAGAATAGTTTTGAAACTTTATATTATGAGAATCCATCAAAAATCGTTGGTGTCAAAAATATCAACCCTTAAAAAGCTCGCATTGACACCCTATATGCCCGCCAAAGGAACCCTGCTAATCATGAATCACCCTCTGTATATACACACATTTATATATATTTCAATGCATTGACGCGTATTCCAGCGAAAAAAATTTTCAATGAAATTTCGAAGACAAAAAACAGGCAATTATTATATCTGGAAGATCGATGCACTTTCGCTGGAATATTATGTCGATAAATTGATATATATATATATATATATATATATATATATATATATATATATATATATATATATATATATATACATATATATATATAATTTCATAGATATGTATATAATTCATGTCATTTTATAATTCAAATTTTAAAAAATACGGTCAATTCCGTTTGACAGCAAATTGACAGCTCTACTGCCCGAAAAATGATTCAGAACAAACGAAAGAGGAATTAAGAAAGTTTACAGCAGTAGATTAAAAAAACAAAAGAAAGAAACCTAACATGCCTGATTGCATTCGAAGAGAGATGTTGCGAGTCAACCGGAAGTGAACAAGTTTTGCGAGTTCTCTAGCACTAGACATTTTCGGATCTTAAGAAGTTTGCTTCTCGTACCTCCGCATTTTCGAGCGACGAGTTCCACCGTTAAAAAGAATTGCACACCGGAAATCGGCACGCTCAACTCATTCTCCCGTATCTGTGTCCATCCCTTTTTGCATACTTCATCCCTCCGATACATATTTTTGATATTCGTCTTCGTTTTCTTCTGTTTTGAGCTCGTGTCAAGTAAAAAATCGGAAACTTAGGTCCAATGAATTTCAATAATTGTAGTAATTAATGTGCCTCTATATATATTAGACTGATTCAAAAAAAAAAAAAAATTTCTGGATTCTCGTGCTATTGTTGGGCACTGATAAAACAAAATTTCTCTAAAAAGATGGGCGCGGTCACTCAATTTTTAGAGGTGGCTATCTCGACTTTTTTGTATTTGAATTTTTTTTAACGAACGTATTGCATTTAAACATAGTCATGGCTTCGGATTACGGATAAAAATCGGAAAAGTTTTGAGCTTGTTCTTTTACAAACATAACAGAGAAAAACTGACCATACGTCGAAGTGCACACGAAACGATGAAAGAAATTTTCGAACAATGGAAATGTGCTGAAATTCCAACGCGTCGATTGAATAACGCAATCTTGAAATCAATAAAACTCCATCTAGTCTGGAAACAACTTTTAAAAAATCGAGTTAAAAAGAATTTGCCGTCACAAATATCGAAGGAGCGTAAATTTAAGAGAGATTTGGACAAACTGTTCAACGTTGCACATTTTCTTTCTGCCCAAAATGTTAACGAACTTGAGAATGGCTGGGAAGAAATGTAAATGAGTTTGAAGATAATATAAGCGTAGCATTTTGAAAATGTAAATATACGATTTATGAATAAAAGCTTATAATTTAATTTTTCGTAAAAAGTGCAAAATGTTAATGCGTATAAATAAATCTACATGAATAACGAGAGTAGTATAGACGCCATTATTGATCTACCTGGATTTGAATTGTGAATATTGCACCCTTTTCAAATTGTTAGAGTTTATTTTTGTTACGAAAAAGCTGCTGGATGTGATTTTTATCCGTAATCCGAAGCCATGACTATGCTTAAATGCAATACGTTCGTTAAAAAAATTCAAATACAAAAAAGTCGAGATAGCCACCTCTAAAAATTGAGTGATCGCGCCCATCTTTTTAGAGAAATTTTGTTTTATCAGTGCCCAACAATAGCACGAGAATCCAGAAGGAAATTTTTTTTTTGAATCAGTCTAATATATATATATATATATCCAACCTACCGTTCTACATATATGTTGGTATACTCGTATCTAGTACCCTGTCGAACGGGATTCATCGATCTCTCGAGACCGCGTACTTCTCGAGATCTCACTATAGTTATTTTAGTTTCCTCCTGAGACCTAATATTTCATGCAAGCTTCACACGCGCGCAGGTGAATTCACCCTTTTAGCCACGATTAACACCTGTTGCTTCTCGGAGAAAAGAGAACAAAAAATCCAAAACACAATACCACTTGTACATATTTCCCATCGAAAAGATTTCACATCGTAGATGTACTTTCCATCTGATTTTTTTCTTCCTTTCTTTCCTCTTTCGTAATTTAACATACGTAGCGGGTAAATTTCTCTAGCATTTTGAACCACGATTAAATTGTTTTTTTATTTGATTTTTTTTCTTTTTTCACCACTTCTGCATAGATATTTATTTATTTCTTTGCTTGTTCGTTCATTGATTTATTAATAACATAATTTATTCAATGAAATAATAAGTTATTTATTTATTTATTTATTTATTTATTTATTTATCCCTACGTCTTGTATATCTCTATATGCACTTATATCCTTCCCCCCAATAACACGAGAAGGACTAACGCGAGAATCGAAATAATCAAGTGTCCTCAAGAGCCTTCAAAGACTCGACGAGGACGCGCTCGGGCTTTCTTACACGAAGCCGAACGATAATTCTGAAAAGAACAATAAAACGAAAGAATAATAACAATCGGAATAAAAAAAAATCAATACTGATGCAATTTTTCATAATGCAAATGAGCATTTCACCACCGTTGTTATTATTATTGTCGTTATTATTGTTATTATTTCTATTATTGTTATTATTGTTATTATCATTGTGTTATTCAGTCCACAGTTTTGGGTATATTTATTATGAAAGGATTTCTTTGTGTACGAAATTAGTGAGGTGTGTTTTAGATATGCTACGGGAATGCTTCCGTCTGTGGATGACGTCTGTGTGCATTGTGGTAATCCCCTTCATTCCACCTATTTGAGGCATGAAAAATAATGCCTCGAGCTTGCACTTGGCAGCTTTCCAAATATAAAGACCATCGATATAAAATGTCTCTGAAAAATAGTGAAAAAAAAAAAACGATGGAAATTAAGGAGTGAATTATAAGGAAAAAAATTAATAAATAAATAAAAGTATAACGATATTTCGAAAGCTGGCAAGGTTTAAAAGGTCTGTACTCTCTTTCACTGCCATCTTACACGATCATACCGAGATTTGTTGTCCGTGATAATTTATTCTATCTCCATTTTTTTTCTTCTTCTCGATGAGACTAGAAATTCTTACAGATTTTTTTTCTTCGGTATGCGTTTGGATTTTTTTCTCGATTTCCGTTCGTTCGGTCTGTTGATGAGTTTTTTTTTGCACGGACGAATTTCTCGCCCGCAACATAGCGGGAATTAATGACCAGGCAATTGTACGATCGGTTTTTTGTTTGTCGTTCTTGCGGAAATAAAATTCGACTATTGGGACGCGAGTACAAGTTTTTTTTCTTCGTGTTTTTTTTTTGCGTCTTCGAGTTGCGGAGAAAGCGTGTTCGAAATTTACGTCGAACGATAATGAACTGAATAATTTAAAAAAAAAACGTAATTATTGAAAATTCAAGATGATTCCAACTTCCGAAAAAAAAATGTCAAATTTATACGATAAAACGAGGGAGAGCGAGAGAGCGCGTGGGAGAAGGGGAGAGAAGCATAAAATGATTGCAATTACGGGATAATTGCTGAACACGTTTTCTCGGCGTCCCGAGCAATCGGTGATGAGTTTGTATACGATTTTTGCATGGGCACAGGTGCCGGGTGGGCCTCACAAGAAGGGACTCCTGGAGAATTTGGATCGCGTGCCAACGTACGTTCAACAGTTGCAGTTCACCGTGAAAAATCCCACGGTCGGCAAAGCCGCGACTTTCACCAAAGTCGACAACGTCATACAGGAGACGAAGAATCTCATGAACGTCATATCAAAAGTCGTCACGACGTGCTTCGTTTGCGCCACAAAGGTACCTTTTTTACAACATATCTTTTTTAAAGAATTTCCCATCTTCGATCGTACATTTTGAAAATATTTGTTTATTGCAAAATAATGTGGCACTGGCGGACAAAAAAATTGTCGGGCAGCTACATTTTGTTGGGAGAAAAAACAATTTGTCTCGGCAAATTGTTTATTTGAAAAAAAAAAAAAGAAATTTATTCGTTTAATGTTGAATTGGCAACAAAAACTTATTATTATTTATTCATGTTATTCTAATGTTTCATTGTTTAATTAGTTATAATTGATTATTCAATTATTAATTTGTTATTATTTATTATTTATTATCATTTACTCGCCCACATTATTGTTGTATTTATTTATTCATTCAACATTATTATTAAAACAAATTCTTCTTTTTCATGCAATTGTTCATTTAATTACGTGGCACTGGTAACACAAAAGGCAAAAAAAGTGCAGCCGACTTTTGTTAAGATTTGTCAATATTAAATAGTTATTTTGAAAAATATTTTTTATGGAAAAGCGTTGCAGCATTTTTTAACGCGGCGCAGGCGCATTTGTTTAAGTAGATAAAAAAAAATTGTCCACAATTTTTTCGAACTTTGTCGAATTTTCTATTTTTCAATATTCATTTAGGTAATAAAAAGTAATCCGGCATAACTTAAAAAGCTAGAACCTCACTTTTTAATATTTTTTTTTTCAATTTTTGTCCCCATCTTTCCATATCAATTTATATGAAAATCAACGTATCTGACGAAAAACTGCAGCCGCATTTCCGAGTATTTTTGACCCCGTCAATAAGATAAAAACATTTTTCTCCATCTTATTCACTCATATTTATTATTAATTAACTTGATAATGGACTATTTTATTATTTATTAATCGATAAGCCCACGTGTTTACTGCGAGACAAAAAAAAAGTCGAGGGCGCTTCGATGGCAATGTTTAGGATAGCTACTAGGAAAAGCGCATACATCGAGTAGCTGAATGGGCGAATCTGTACACTGTATCGTATCGCCCTGATTTGTTGCCGCATCGAACAGCACAGTATCAGCCTGCCGCCGTACACGGAGACGAGCCCTACGGGGATACCGGGCCAGGAGGAGGAATGCCTCTATCCCGTTAGCCCGCAATTATTGCCGACGACGAGTCCCTACGTACAGCCGCATCCCCTCACTTCCTCCCAATTCAACAGTATCCTACGTCCGGTCTGTAACACGGCCATGTTCCAAACTCTCGCCACGGTCGATCGTTCGCTGGCCTCGCAACTCGCGCTCTCCCATCCGTCCATTTTCGGCCATCCGTCGACGTTGAACCGTGCCCCGGGGCCGTCCGCGTCCCAGCAGGGGATCCAGAACTTCCGGGATCTTCAAGAGCCACAGTCGAGGACGCAAAATCGACCTTGCGCACAGCTACCAGGCCAAACGACCCTGCCGAGATAGCGGTCGATTCGTCGCGTTGTTGCGGTCAGCTGATCGTTCCGACACGCGACGCTTCGTCCTCATCTTCTTCTTCCGCTTCTTCTGCTTCTTCTTCATCATCTTCTTCTTCATCCCGTTAATTTTCGCACAGGTTCGCTCAGTTTCGTCATATCATTTGTTTTGCTGCTTACTCGCGTTGTCCTCTTTAGAGCCTGTTGTTTCCTTGCCGTTTTTTTTCTTTTATTCCCGACTCGTCCTTCGGTCGCGTAATCCAACCTCTTTTTAACCTAAGATCAACGAGATTTTCGATCGGCCGTCCGAGCGTAGTTTGGTGGGTTTGGGTTGGCCGGGAGTGTTCGTAAGCTTGGGGTTGTCGAAAGATTTGCTCGTTTGGGCTTTTCGGACGTTTGCTTGGTGGTTTGGGTTAGTTGGGAGGTTTGCTTACTCAGGTTTGGATTTGTCGGGCTGTTTGGGCTTGTTGGGAGATTTGCTTGGTCGTTTGGCTTTGTCGAAGGTTTGCTTGGTCGTTCGAGTTTGTGCGGAGGGACGCTTGGTCGTCCAGGTTTGTCGGAGGTTTCCTCGGACGTTTGGGTTTGTCGGGAGGATAACGTGTTTAAGATTTTTGAACCTTCCGTTGTTTGGGTTTATTGGGACGTTCCGATTCAAAGCTTCGTTTCTCTGGCTTTTTTTATCTTTCTTTTTGCCTTTTTCACTCATATGAATCTTGTCCGCGAAACTTTTTTCTCGTTGTTTCCGTCGTTGTCGTTCTTTTTGCCTTTTTCCCGCTTTTGGTGCGTCGATTTTTTTTTTATTCAAAGAAGACCCAACGATCGCACGACAAGGAAATCACCAAGAGAGCCGTAAAGAGACTTTTTTCTCCGCAGCCAACGCGGAGCGAAAGATACGCGGGGCTGGAGATTTTTGCGGACCCTTCTTTTTTACTTAGGGTGCCATTGAGCCCTTCGACCCCCCCCCCCGCCAGTCTCCCTCAAGCCCTCCTCAATAATAACAATCATACGATACTAATAATGATATTAACAATGAGGACAACATCACTAATATCGTTCTTCGTCTGTTTTTCTTTTCTTTTTTTTTTGCGTTCGATTCGTTGCACTGTTCCAGTACAACCTGGATTTCCGAGGTCTGTCGGCGCGGGGATCTGGCGGTTCGCCGTACAGGGGCGGAGAGGGTGGTGGTGCCGACGGAGACGGCGGTGGCGCTGGTGGCGACGGCAGCAAGACGGGCTCCGCCCCCGGCAGCGATCCGTCCGTCTGACAGTTCGGGATGGCCCGACGGGCCAAGGGGGACGCTCGCCGTACTCGGGTCTCCTTTCTGCTATTCTAGGGGGACAACATCTCCTGCCCCAGCTCCGCATCGTTTTTTTCTTCTCCTTTCTCCTCGTTTCGTTTGTTTTTTTTTTCACTCGTTTCGTATTTGTTTCTTTCTCGTTTCGTTGTTGTTTTTTTTTTCGGAGCCTGTCGGGGCGCGAGTCGCGAGATCGCCGAGAAAATCCGGAGCTTTTACCCGCGGAGAATACAAAAATGTCGCTGCGATCGCGCGTCCGAGCGGACGTCTCTTGAACCGAAAGTTCGTCGGGCGTACATGCACAACCGGAATTTGATCGTATTCAACGGGAAGTTGATCGTGTTCGATCGGGAGCTGATCTGCGCGCAATCGGCAGTTGTCGGTGCTCAACCGGAAGTTGATCGCGCGCAGCCGGACGTTGATCGTGCTTAACCGACAATTGATCGTGCTTAATTGGAAGTTGATCGTGCTCAACCGGAAGCTGATCGCGCGCAATCACAGTTGACCGGAAGTTGAACGTGCTCAACCGGAAGTTGATCGGGCAATAAACTGGACGTTGAGTGAGCGTTCGTGCGCACTTCCCTAATTTTTATTCTTCTCGGCGAACTCGACGACAACGCGATAAAAAAAAAAAAAAGAAGGAGAAAAGAAAAACACACACGACTCGCATCCATCACACGTAAAACGTCAAGCCACGGATTTCCTCTACATATACATATATTTGCATACACACACACACACACACACACACACACACACACACACACACACACACACACACACACACACACACACACACACACACACACACAAGGCTCGCCAAAATTCTTGCGGTTTTTTCCTCACTTCCGGTATACAGCGCCGTAAAAAAAAAAAAATAACAATCGGTAAGCAATAAGCGCTCCGTGGTTGGCGAGCGGCATGAGGGTCGGCGGCGGCCATTTTGTCGTACGGGCGCTGCCTGCTTACGCCATTTTGTCAAGCGCTTGGCCCGGGCGCGAACGTGGAAATCCGTGGCTCATCGACGAACGCGCGCACACGAAGAGGGCTACCCCCGTGACCCGGGCGGAGTGTCGACGAGTCACCGCATTATAACCTACCTGTCGTAATATCATTTTTCGGACTGTGTACATTTGCCAATTTGCCGTTATACAAGCGCCAAGTTTTCAAAATGGTGTACGGAATTTTTATGAATTTACAAAGACACGAGGGATGTAAGGAAGAAAATAAGGCTTACGGGGCAATAAAACTTTCGATCGGTCGAGCCGCAGACGATTAGTATATGCGTATACACACACACACACACGCACACACACACACACACACACACACACACACACACACACACACACACACACACACACGCACACACACACACACACATACATGTGTTACCCGAGTCTCGTACATACATGAAGACGCGTTTTGGAACGTTAAACGATGTGACAACTCGTCGCTTCCCTTTATCCCTGTTTTTGCACACAAATGCCGCAGTTACAATGACAAAAGAAAAGCAACGAGGGATGGCAAAGTAAGAAAAAATATCGATCTCGGTATCGGTATTGAGAGGTGTGATGGATGATCTTTTCGAGTTTTCACTTTACTTCGCCATCTTGTTCGATCGACCGATCGACCGATCGAACCCGAATGTCAGAATATACATATATATATATGCGCTCCGCTCACGTAGAAAAAAAAACGTACGTTCGTCGTAGTTGCTTTTTCAGGCATGCCATCGTCGTCCTCGTCACGCGAGCGTGTGGTCGCCCGTCATCATGTGTCTTCCTCGTCGTCTTCTTCGTTCATCGTGACTAACGATGAACAAAAAGAGAAAACAAAAGAGCCCTCCGGCTGCTCCACATCGCCGATATGTTGCGTTGACTGTGTGCGCGTGTTTGTGTACGTGTGTGTATGTGTGTGTGTGTTGCTTCATAATTCCGTCTGATCGATGCGGATGTCTTCTCGAGACGCGGGGGCACACGCATCGACGAGACAATCGCATATCGATAATATTGCATATACACAATGGCGCAATCGACATTATAGTTGCTCAAACGTTTGCGTTGCGGTCGCGTCGTTTCGGTAAAAAAAAATCGCACGAGACGAAACGAGCTTGTCCAAGCAAATTGCGAGGAAACGCGGCTCGAGACGGTTCAGACAAAATGGCCGTTGTCGAAATGGCGGTCCGAACTTGGCAAACGTCACAATGGCCTTCGTAGCTTGGCGAACATCAAAATGGCGCCCGCCGAGCTTCAAAATGGCCGACGTCGCGTGGGCAAACGTTGAAGTGCCCGCCATCCGGTGAACGTCACAAGATGGCGCTTGCAGATCGGCGCGCGCACGCCCCTTGGTAATTTGAGGGTGAAAGTACGAGAAAAAGAAGTCGCAGTTTGCTTCGACAAGATGCGTCGCAGCTCTCTCTCTCTCTCTCTCTCTCACTCTCGTATTAACGAAGAATCAATATGAACGAAGAAATGAGAAGCTCAGCGGCTTTGTAGGTTCATCGTCTCTCTCCAGTCGGGATTTTGTCGTGCTAGAAATGCTTTAGAGGGCCGGGCATGCGGCGTGTGCGCTATGATCCATATACCTAGTTCGATTGTTACACGCGGGCCAATTCGATCGGCTGCGGGCTCATCGCTGCGCATAGAATCGAGGCTGTAACCGCTTATAGCTTCGTAGAGACCGGCGTGGACGAAACGATCTCGTGGTTGCCCTCTTAGTCCTGCCGCCTAATGAGCCCGAAGGATCCTCCAGTCAAAGCTTTACCCTAAATGAAAAGATTCGAGGATCTTTTTGCAGGATATTTGGCATAAATTAAAAATCTAAGGATCGACAAGTAGGATCCTTGCATGTAAAGACTCAAGGAATCTTAATCCTCGAGTAAAATCATTGGACAAAATAAAACATGTGAGGATCCTCGAGTAAAATTCCTACCCTGAATTGAAAAATTCGAGGGTTTCTTAAATAAAATCCTTACACCATTGAAACAGTTCAGGGATCGTTAAATCAAATTCTTACTCTATTTTTAATAAATCGAGGATCCTCGCATAAGATCCTTACAGCGATTTGAAAAATCGAGGATCGTTACATATAATCGTTGCACTAATTTAGAAGGTTTGAGGATCCTCAAGCCAGATCCGCAAACTAAATAAAATGATTTAAGGATTCTCTGGCAAGTTCCTTGCCATAAATAAAAAAAATAAGATTCCTCAAATGAAATTCATACCCCGTATAAAAATATTCCAGGATTCTCAATTAAAATCTTTGTCCTTAATAGGAAGATTTAAGGATCCTCAAGCAAGATCCTTGACCTAAATCGAAAAATTCGAAGATCCTTAAATAAAATTCTTGCACCAATATAATGGTTTGAGGATCCTTAAGACCTTAAACCGAATAAAAGTATTTGAGGATCCTCGAGTAAAATACTTGCCCTCATTTTTTTAACCCGAGGATCATCAAGAACCTTTGCCTAAATAAGAAAAATATTTCTCGTTTAAAATACCACGGACATTAGTCTCAATATTTATAAATAATTTTTTTTCAGTCTATGGGAAACCATAAATTGCGCTACAATGGCAATGTCCAAAATAATTAAATATCAAGCAATAATCGTCCACGCTGGTAATTAATAGCACGCTGCTATGCGTTCGATTTGCACTGTTACTTCCGGACCATGCGGTACGCGCCCCGAATATTTGTCTTCCACGAAAGCGAATATTCGTCTGGCTTCACCGACCAAAAACAACCAAAAACAGCTGACACACGTGGCAAATCCGAAATTTCGAATTACCAACAAACAAACAAAAAAAGAAACAAAAAGAGAAGACAAAAAGAATTCCATACAAAAATACACTTCCTTGAATTCGACGTAGCCCGTGAACTTCCCGACAAAAGATGCGATCAAATTGGCAAAAAGGGAGATAATTTCTCAAACTAATACAAAAATACAAAAACGCAACGGGGCAGGAGACGAACCTGAGAGGGAGACCTGAGTGCGGCAGGAGGGCGGTCAGGGACGTACTTTGTGGCAAATAAACCTCACAACTAAAATACAATTTAAAAAGAAAAAAAAACTAAACTTCATCGACAACGGTAACGATGACATTCGCGGCGAATCAACGAGGAATCCGGGACCTTAAGGTCTCCCCGTATTCTTCCTCGATAAAAGACGAAAAATGCAACAAAATAATTGCAGTTTGTGCGAGACCGACAATGAAAAAAAGAACACCAAAAACGCTTTAAACTCGCCGAGTTAAAAACGAGTCGTCGCGATGAAAAAAAAAAAAACAATACGCGTATACGAAAGTACACACACGGACACACATACACATGCGCGACCGTCAAAGTGCGACGTCAAGTGGGCTAAGCCTCGGGGGCCTAGTATTATTAATTTATCGATCCCACGGATAACAAATATTACTGTAAATATATTATATTCGTAGGGGGGTTCGAGAGCAAATGAAGGAAATGCGTGGCTGCAAGAGCGTCGACCATTTGTGCATTTTTTTTTCTTTCGAATAACGCAGATACATGAATTTCGGATCTTGATATGTGTGCATGTTGTATGTGCACGTGTGATTGTGTGTCTATGATATATGTATATATACATATATAGGATGATTCACAACTATCCCTTTGCAAGCACACAGGACGTGCCATTGCGAGCAAAACGCTTTTTTTGAAAATGTCGTGCGACAAAAATTGGCGGAGATATTCGCGTGCAGCTTTGAGCGGCCTGAATTTCACGTTTGGCAACGTGGAGAGTAAAATATGACTGTACATGGTGAATTTAGGTCCGGAGAAACGTGGCGTTCACTTGTCGAATGCCGTGAAGCATGCTTCAAGCCTCGCGCTAGGGCCTGGTGCCCCTCCCACAATGCGCTAGACCAACCGATATCCGGCGCATAGTGGGGGGTCTGTTGCATCTGTGGAGGTCCCGATAATAGAGGTCGCAATGTGGCGAAAACATGGCACAGTAGATGCTCACGCGCCGAACGCCCAAGCTCGATCTTCGAACCCGCCTTCGGACGAGTGCATGTTTTTTTCTTTTTTTTTTTTTTTCGTTAAAAAATAACGAACACCGAGACTCGTTTTACAAATCAGTAATACGATTCAATCATTTTCGTTTGATATTTAATACTTGAAGAAAAAAAAATGCGCGTCAGCTACTACCGTGCCATTGTTTAATCAGTGGCGAACTTTGAACGCGAGTGGTCTCGGCCGATTTTTGTCGCGCGACATTTTGACAAAAATCGAATTTTGCTCGCCACGACACACTCTTCAGGCTCATCAAGGGAACCCTAACAGTTGTCAATCACCCTGTACATATATACACATACAAATTCGTATATGTCGTTAACGCTGGATTCATATACATAAATATAAAAATCAAGTCTCAACCACAAATACGACTGACGTACGATACCGCCGTATATAACCAAAAAAAAGAACAACCAAACTGACGTAACAGCGGATTCCCGAAGAATTCCGAATAGTCGCGAGAAAGTGTAACCAAAAAAAAAAAACATTTTCGACATGATGCTAGCCGTCACCTCCTCGCAGTGGCTGTATTATTATTATTATTATCCGCAACGTGTCTGCGTGATAAACAACGGTATCGGGGACAGCGCATCAAATCCTGATAAGTTCCTAGATACGCGTTACGAAAATTTTTAATATACGTAAACGAAGACGAGACGGAAACAAAAGCCGCAAAAAAAAAGACGGTGAAAAAAAGAAGTGTAAAAACGAGACAAAAATAACAACAACGGAAGTTACGACAAGCTTGCAATCGCGTTTTCAATAGCAATGCTTTCGAAGCTTCATCGGGCGCGAAACTTCTCGTTGCGGGGGTGGATATAGTCGCGAATGATCAATAATTCGTTTGACGTATCGGACCCATTGTTTCGCGGATCTCGTTCTTCCGACAAGTTATATGCCATATTCTCTCGGAATATGACGTTTGTACAAAGCTCTGTACACGAGTGACGTTGAAGTTTGCGTCGTCGAAATGCAACGAAAATTAATTCTTTTTCATTGATCGAATCTTTTTTGGCCGATTTACGGTGTAAAAATCGCTCAAACGTTTTTACGTATTGTTATTCGAACTTCATTTGCAAAAAAAGCCTCTGAACAATGATAAATATGAAAAAATAAAAGCGACAAAAAAACGTTGAATTTCAACGATGGAAACGTCAACGTCATGTACATAACGCGCGTGTGTATATATATATATATATATATATATATATACACACACATATATATACATACATAGTAACTTGCCTCAATAAATAATGTAGGCTTTAGAGAACATTTTTTAACGAAGAGAGTGAGAGAAGCAAAAGAAAAAAGAGACGGTCGATCTTAATGTAGCTTGAAAAAAAAGAAAAGCGAAACTTTCAGCGAGGGAAGTTCGACGTTCAAGGAAAAAAAAAAGAAATGGCACAAATACATAAGATTATCGTATTAATTTCTCATCGCGTTTTGTCCGTAGCGCGGATGAACGGTTGGGGGGGGGGGGGGGGCACGAATCGAACATGATCATTTAATTAATTTAACTCGACGCTTTTTTTCTTCGACACTCGTTTTTTTTTTAATTTTTTTTTCTCACGTTCTTTTTTACGTCAGTTGCCGCAAGCATTGGCTTAAGATCGCGTCTTACAGACACGCCGGGGATTATCGAGTAATAATTGATTATATGAATAATGTGTAATAACGATAATGACGATGATAATGTAACGACGGGGATTACGAGAACTAGTGCAAATCGTAACGTTATTTATTGATAATGACAACTAATGTTAGTTGAACTATTTCGTGCCTGTGGTTACAATTATATTATCGTGTACACACACACACACACACACACACACACACACACACACATGTACATAAATCTATTGTATCGACATGTACTTTCGCTTGGTTTTATCTGGTATAATTTTTGAAAACTACACACACCATACATAAAAAAAGAAAAAAACAAAATTAAGTGAAAAAATAAGCGAAAGAAAACATTTTCCACGCCTAAACTAAACATTTGAGGATCCTCAAGTAAATGTATGACCCTATATTTAAAAATCCAAGGCTCTCCTTCAATAAAAAACCTTACACCGATTAAAAAATCCGAGGATCCTTAAGTAAAGTCCTTACACCATTTAAAACATTGAAGGATCCTTGAATAAAGTTCTTACCCTAATTTAAAAAAATCGAGGATCATATAATAAGATCCTTACACGAATTGAAAAAGTCGAGAATCCTTGCATCAATTCAGCAGATTTGAGAATCCTTAATCAAAATCCTCAGACTAAATAAAAATATTTAAGGACCCTCTGGCAAGATCCTTGTCATTAATTTAAACAATGAGGATCCTCAAATAATATCTTTACCCCGAATAAAAAGATTCAAGGATTCTCAAGTTAAATCATCGCCCCAAATAAAAAGATTTAAGGATTGCTTGAGTAAAAAAAAAATCGAGGACCCTCAAATAAAATCCTTACACCGATATAAAGGTTTGAGGATCCTTAGACTGAGCGAAAAGATTTGAACATCCTCAAGCACCATTGTGAGGTAAAACTCACGAGAAGAAAAAAATAAATGCAAAACGGAAAGAAGACAACAACAAAAAAAAGAACAGAAACACGAACCGCATAAGAGATACTTTGTAAATTGATTTCTCATTCATACATTTTCTTTTAATTACGTTATGGTGGAAGCGCAGATCGTAGTAAAACTCGTCGAAAAATCACGAATAATTCAATCATCGCGATATCAGATAATCCAAAAGTGATATATATATAAACCCACACACACACAAACTCTACATCAATGATGAAAGTAAAAAAAACGCAAGAAAAGAAAATATCATAAGTGCAGCAAGTATTAGATAGAAACGAAGGACGAAAATGGGGCTCGGAGGAGAAGGGGGAATAGCACTCGTAGACGTATTATCGCAATTAATACGGACGACAAAGTACACACGTTTATTAAAACGATATGAATTGTGCGTGGCACGAATTAGCGTGCGCGCGTGCAGTGTCAGGGTAAATTTCGTATTGTTGATACAATTGTTAGTCACAACAGACGGGTCACAAGTAATCGACGAGTAAAGTCATCGCGTACACGCAAAAGTGTAAAACAAATTAGAGAAGAATAAGATGAAAGAGATAAAAAACGAAAAAAAAGAGGACACTTGGCGAAACTGTAGAGACGTCGGTAATGTTTCATTTTATAGATCTTGCGCTTCGACTATATACTTTATTGTATACATTCGTGTATATATATATATATATATATATATATATATATATATATATATATATATATATATATATATATATATATATATGTATGTATCAATGATTTGGGAGCCAATTTTTGGCACAGCGAATAATAGAATGTCACGTATGCTTCCGATCGACTCGACTGTAAAAATAATCGGCTTACGATAATCAATTACGATTGGTTTAATAATAATAATAGCGATTATTACTATTATTACGGCCGTTATTATTTTACATTCATTATTATTATTATTACTGTCATCAACGTCATCATTGTTATCCTCGATGCGTGGCATTAAGGGCCAATCTCCGATAAAAGCAAAAAAATGTGTAAAACAAGACATAAAAAACTTCCCTAATTCCGTAATAACGAAATACCGGAGAATTTTCAGGGCTTTCCGTGCTGGAAATTCTTCTTTCTATGCATTCGTTTCTTCGTATGTATATATATACGTACACATGGATACTCTGATACTTTCATGCCTATTCGAACGAGGACGAGTAAAAATAAAAATTAAAGAAAAATGAAAATAAAATGAAAAATAAATATTCAATAAGAGGGACGATGAACAATGGGACTGCGAGAGGTGCTCGATTTCCCCTGGGAAAATATAGAACGAAACTATAAATTTCTACAATATTTTTTCCCGACTTTTTTAACTATTTTTATTTTTAATTTTAAAAAAATGTTGACATTTTTATTAGTTGGACTCGAGGCACGTTCGCGTTCCTCATTGTCACGTCCCGACACGAATTCTTCCAATTTTTCAGGAACGATGACGTTTAGACGATTTTTCAATGAGCAAAATGAGTAATCTCTGATATACATACGATTTTTCACACTAAGAATCGTGCTGAGTTATTCGAATATATGCATGTGTATGTATACAAACTTTGGGAAAGAAGGATAAAAAAATTAAAATAAAGTCGATTTGTACGATTGAGAAATGAAAGAGCCAGGGCCACTTGGCGGAGGTATCGCTGCAATGGAATAAATTCACAAAAAAAAGGCTGAATTTTCATTGTCACGTTGGTCTGGCACAGCCATGATTTCAATTCGCAATGGTTATTATCGCGAGTCTCGTAAGAGGCGCTAAGCATATATATCAAATTTCGGAGGAAAAAAATTCAAAAATATTTCTGCAATCGGCGAGAAATGTGTCGAAAATGTCGATTTTTTAATTCTCGAATACAAATGCTACCGAGGATACAAAAATTAAAAAAAAAAAATGTATCACTGGCAAGTTATTTTCAGCATATTTCTTGCGGAATTACAACGCTTCTATTTTTTTTCTTAATCATTAATATTGAATGCAGGCAGAATTAACGGCCGAGAATATTTTGAGCAATACGATCGAATGACATTTCGGATTTCGAAATTGCGGAAAAAAGTTAAACCATAAATGTTGTTCCTGCAGTTTCGAAATATGTGATTTGAAAAATAAAAAAGGAAATGTCCGTCGCTTTCGCCTTCTCTTTCGGCTGATTATGGAATAATATTGCATCAAACTATCCGAGCGTTTACGTGCGATCTTTTTGGCGCTGGAGGTTCGCGCCAAAAACACTAGACGTTGTTCTCGTCAAGGGGGAAAATTATCATATAAAAATTTGACAATACGAGAAGAATCGCACGGTGTAAATAATAACAAAGTGTGTCTCGCGATTTTTGAGCCGAGGCGAAAAAGGCAAACTGTGGCGAAACGAAGAAGAAGGAAACGAGATTGTAGATGAGATTTGTGAGAAGCATTTTTTTCTCGGCACTCGCGGTACTCGAATTCGTTCGTTCGAAATGGAGCTCCAAAATTCCTGACGTATCAAGGAACATTCCTTACGATTCTTCGATAGATTTTTTTAGAATTTACGTTTATTCTAAAAACGTTCAATTTTTTTTTTACTTCGCGAGGGCAGAGGAGGGTCCCGATTAAAATTGAATTAAATCAGCTGATTAAAAAAAAACAGCGAAAATTTCATTTCGTTTTGTAAATTGTCTTATATTTGTTTTGATCACGCAACCCCTCTTGATTCTAATTAATTTCGCGCGCGTGACGATTCGAGGATAAGAAAGAGGAGAGGAAAGGAGGCGAAGAAAAAAAAAAGCAGCGGAAAAGGAACGGAGAAACCGAAGCACGAGAAGTCTTCCGCGATGATTCCTAGCACTTTCGCGAAGCGCGAACTTTGATAACACAAAAAAAAGAATAAATCGAGTTGTAGGCGTGAAAGAAAAAAAACAACAACAACCGTGTATGTGTGTGTAACGCGAATGCGGGCGAATGGAAACGTAATCTTAAAGAGAAAAGAAAAAAGACCGTAAAAATAGACGAAAAAAAATACAAAATGTAATTTCTATATGGGATTTTTTTTCGATATACTATGATATCAATGATTGTTGAACGAGAGATGAACGACTCGACTAATGAAGTGTATGCCGAATAATAATTTGTATCTTCGACACGTAATAAGCGTTTTTATTTCTACGTTGCTTATTTGACGACGAAAAGGGATGAAAAGTGAATGAAAATAAAAAGAAGTTTCAAAAAAAAAAAACGAGAAGAGGAGATAAATACGTTGGATGAACGTGCGAATCGAGCGGGAGATTAAAGTTCGAGGTAGTTAGTTTTCGTATGTTCGTATTATCGAACCTTTGCGACGTTATTATTTATGTAATAAATATATCGTAATGTATCGAGAAGCTAAAGACGACGATGAAAATAAAATTATTACATCATAATATTTGAAAATTATACCGAATCGCATTGAAATTATTAAATTATATTGCATATGAAAGTGGACATTTTTGAGCGACAAAAAAGATAGTGGTTCGGTAGCAAATCGACGAAGTGTCCTTTAAGGGGTAAGGCCACTGTAACGGCCCAAAAAAAAAGGTTTTTTCACTAATTTTTTGCTCCCGAAATTGAAGGTATTTGAAAAAAACTTTTAATGGTGTTATCGGGCATACATTAAACTTTATTATAAAATTTTTTTACAGTAAAAAAAAACAAAATGGCGGTTCCACAGCTATCTTCCCGGGACATGTTTTGCTTCCAGGGCTCCGCGGCACGCAGCACCACTGGTGCACTTTTGAATCTAGAACAAAAAAAAAACCATTAATCTAGAGGGCTATAGCTAGAGAATGTCGATCGGATTTTAAAAAGTATCAATTTTTGTGGATTTGGCGTGCGTTTGAAAAAAAAAATTGATTTTTGACGAAAAAAACGGCAAGTTTTTTGTTAATAAAAAATCAATAAATAAAGTTCTTGAAAATTCCGATTGACATTCTCAAGATAATGTAAATGTTCACATCTGGTTAAAATTTCAAGTAAAAAAAATGAAAATTGTTCGAGTTATGCTGCGTGCCATTTTGAAAAACCATGTTTCGAGAAAAACGCGTTTAAAGTTTTGCGAATAGATTTTTATTGGAAAAAATTAAAAAAAGAAGGACCACAGGACCTTTTTTTTCTTATTCTAGAGGGTTTAAACTATTTTTTAAGCCAATACAAAAAAATCGATTTTTCAAAAAATTTACAGTGGCCTTACCCCTTAATACAGGCAAGTTTGACCGATCTTTCGCTCATTAATCGAATTCCACGCAGGAAGAATTCGGCTTCTTTTGAAGCAATCCAGTTATCTAGTCATTTTTTGACTGCTTCGTACGAGGTGAAGTGCTCAGTCGTGAGCGCTGACTGCATCGACCACAACAAATGGTAACCGGAGGGAGCGATGTCTCGGCAATATATGGTGGTCTAGGATTTCCCGGTTTACTCCTTCAAAGTGCTTCGCAACCGATTAAAGCGGGAGCCTGAATTAGAAGGTCAAAAAAATCGTTTTTTTTTGTATTGCTTAATCCTAGGACCCTACACATGGGTACCGCAATCCCCACGTTATTAGTGAGAAATGCTAAGATCATTTTTCTTGCTTCGTTTAAGGAGAGATATACACCTAGATGGTCGAGGTCGAGGATTTAGAAGCTATGAACATTCCGTCGACCGTAGAAAACCTACACTATGGGCCTGGTATAGATGATTCCATGTAAAGTTGACAAATTTCATGATTTATTCATTCCCAAATTTTCAAACGCGTTTTTCTCAAAACCACGTTTTTCAAATCGGTACCCAAAATTTCTCGAAAACCAATGAACCGATTGCCTTGAGGTTTTTTCTGGTTATTCTATACACCATTATCTAGTATTTGTCATAGGATTTTTTTTCCGTTACTTAGTTTTCGTTTTATAGGCAAAATAAAAACTAATTTTTGGCCCAAAAATCACCATTTATGTTCAAACGTCCGCCATTTTGTCATAAATCGATATTTACAAAATCGGCTATGACAAGTACTAGATTATAGTATCTAATTTAATAATCTTTTTGGTTTTTTTTTTCCAGATGATCTTTGAAGAAACGCCAGTGGGTGCCGTATACGATTTTTTTACAACGCTCCAAAGATCATACAATATCCTTGTATATTTTTGATATTTTTAAATAAAGAAAATTAAAAATATTTTTGAATGTATATACTTTTACATAATTAAAACCCCAATCCGAAATTTCAAATAGTTTTCCTTGAAAAAATTCACAAAAATGACCTTTTTCCGGCTCCTAGATGTATTAGGTGTACAAATAAGTTTTAGGACACTTCGATTTTGTATCATAACAGCTATTCTAAATTAATTCAAAGGTCCCGCTCACGTATCATAGATGGCGCTTGATATGTAGTATTGAAACGTAAAGGAGTCATAAACATAACCTATAAATTCTGTAAATTAAACATGCAAACCGATAAGCTATTTATTAGACACTGCATTCGCTATGAATTCCATCAAGGAAAAAGTGTTAGGAAAGCGTGTGAATCGATAGGTTCTGTTCTTGGAGACAACATTGTATCTAAAAGTACATGTAAGTATTGGTATAAGCGATTCAAAGAAGGTGATTTCGACGTTAGTGACCGTGAACGCACGGGGCCTCCTGTAAAGGTGGACGATCAGGAACTGCAAGCGTTGCTGGATGAAAACTCTTGTCAGACGGAGAAACAACTTTCGGAACAGCTTGGAGTAACTCAACAAACTGTTTCTTATCGTTTAAAAGCAATGGGTAAGATTCGAAAAGGAAAAAAGTGGGTACCACACTTTATGACTCAAGAAAATAAAAACAGCCGTCTTAACATTTGTGTGAGTCTTTACAACAAGCAACATAGAAAGTCTTTCTTGTGGAAAATTGTGACCGGCGATGAAAAGTGGATTTATTTTGATGATCCGAAACGCAAGTATCATTGGGTTGACCCCGGCGAGCCGACAACATCCACGCCAAAGCGCAATGTTCATTGTAACAAAGTCATGCTGTGCATATGGTGGGATATGAAAAGCGTACTGTATTATGAACTTCTCAAACCTGGTCAAACAGTTACTACCGATCACTATTGTCATCAATTGATGCAAGTGAATCAAGAAATTGAGAAGAAACGTCCATTTTCTGGTAAAGGAAAACGTCCAGTAAAACTGCTCCATGACAACGCGCGGCCTCATGTGGGTAAACCGGTCGAGGATACGTTACTAGCGCTTGGATGGGAAGCTGTACCACACCCGGCGTATTCACCAGACTTAGCCCCATCCGATTATCATTTATTCCGGAAAATGCAGAACGATTTGTCTGACGTGCGATTCAAAACATTTGAAGAAGTGGAAAAATGGGTCGCTAAATTTCTCACCTCGCAAGACGAAAGTTTCTTTGCGAAAGGCATCCGCGAGTTACCTGAGAGATGGCTGAAGGTCATTCAGTGCGATGGAGATTACTTCGATGAATAACTGTGTTTTACTTCTTTTTTAATAAATCTTGAATTTTTTGAAAACTGTCCCAAAACTTATTTGTACACCTAATATATCTCCCCTCAATCGCATTTTTCACAAAGCCTATTCCATTCCCCGGTTCTTGAGCGTTCGATTTAAAAAAAATCCCTCTACGACAAACAGTTCGTTAGCAGCGTTGATTTAAAGTGCTGGGGTGTGCGTAACCCCAGTGTAGGTTATTTGTTTTGTACAGATAGTGTAGGGTCCTAGGGTTGAATCGATAGATAAACTATCCAAGAATATATTTACGAAGTTACAGAGGCCAATCGTGAATATTTTCGAAGATACAAGGCCAAACGCAGAGAAGCGATTGGTATTTGATATTGATATTTCCTCCTGTTGAATACTTTGAAGCGCGTTTTCTCCAGTTTTCATTTTCACGATTTTTCCAAATTGGGGGGCGTGATAGCAAAAAATCTAGACCTATTGAATTAAACCAAAGTTCATTTCCTTCAGTATGAAAATCTTTTCTAAGTGAATTAAAAAAGTCGCTGAAAAAGAATTTTTAAATAATTTTTATAGCACGTTAAACTGTTTTTTAAAACACCTTTTTTTAAACCTCAGAAAAGTTACAATTTCATAATTTTTTCAGCTTTTTCTTAATTCACCCAGAAGAAAAACATATGACAATCGAAAATTTCATTGGTTTATTTGGTTCAGTCAAGAATTACGACCTGCAGCTTTCCCGCTGATTGGGGACCGCAGTGGCAAGACGCACATGGAATAGGCTGATTAATCTGCAGTCATCTATTTTTTCATGTCGAAACATTTTTTTATACATTTCAAATATACATGAAAAGATACCTCAATGTTTATCAGGCTCACTTGTTCTTCTTCGTTCTAAAAGAATTCCCGAAAAAACGCTTTTTTGGACTTTCTAATTCAGGCTCCTTAAGGCGGTCATCCCATGTGATAGATCCAAAAAATTGAAAAATGTTTTTTTGCCCACATTGCAAAAAATATGTGCTTTATATGCACCTGGCATAGCAGAATAATGGTGAGTCGATATTTTCTTCGCGTAAATCGTATTTGAAGTTTTAAATGCATTTTTCTGAAAAATTGTATTTTTTAAATTGGCTTCCATATCTTTAAAACTATTGAACGGATTTCCCTCAAATTCGTATGGTATAGTCAGCACATCTACAGGGTGTTTCCCACCCGACGCAATTTTTTGCGTTATTCGGGAGGGGGGGGGGTCATTTGTTATTTTTTCACCCTTAGACCCTATGCTCTAAGTGTCACGGAATTAAGATATGATTTAATTGATTTAAGATGATTTTAATTACCCGAAATTTCGCCTTTAAATCGGCATAAATTTTTTGTTTGTGGTTGTAATAACACGAAATATCTTTTGTTGTATTCTGCAATGTATGTTTATTATAAATAAATCATTATTTGATACAATTAGTTTCAACAAAATGACACATGAGCTTCCAAAGTCATAAAAATGCGTACATGTATGAAAAATATCAACTTCTAAATTCATTTTAAAAAAAACTAAGAGCTATTTTGAACTTAGCTTTGTTTTAAAAAGTTCTCTCGTTTATACCCTTTCCAACGGTATGCTACATGTCATAGAAATCATTCATTATGTGGTCTAAATAAAGAGAATAAGTTTTGTTTATAATGAATTTAGGAGTCGACATTTTTCATACATTTACACATTTTGAAGATTGGAAGCTCAAGAGTCACTTTCTTGAAACCAATTCTATCAAATAGTGATTTGTTTACAATAAACATACATTGCAAATCACAAATAAAAAAGTTATGACGATTTAAAGGCGAAATTTCGGGTAATTAAAAAAAATGATATCTCAATTACCGTGACACTTAGGACAAAGAGTCGAGGGGTCAAAAAATTAGCAAATGACCGCCCCAATTACACAAAAAAGTGTCGGTCGATACGCCAAACAACCTGCATAGTTCTCACCCGAACTACAATATTTCTAATATGTGCTAGTTTTTTTTAAGCTCAAAAAGTTTAAATAAAATGACGAAACTTGGAACTTAACTTTAAAAAACGTGCCAAAAATTCAATTTTCGATATTTTTACTTTATTCTAGTTCCGGCGATGGCTTCAGATCTACAATTGGAAATGCCGTTTGGATTTTTTTTAATTTCAGATGAGCAAAACCTCCGGAGTCATGACAGCCGTCAACCAACTTTTTTTTACACAGTGTGTCTTCCGAACAGTGTAAAGTCGATTCAACTCGTTATTTTTGTTTGATAAAATTCTGAGGGATTGTAAAAATGTTAATAAATATGTGGTAAAAATTCAAAGATAGTGTATTTTAATGGTTCATAAAAAAACGAAAAGAAATAGCTGTCACGTGGGATGACGTCGTTAAACAACAAGCGACCTGGCGTTTTCTTCTTCTTTCACTTTGACGGGGCCCGAATTTTAAGGGCGTCTCCACCGGGCCTTGCCCTTGTTATCCATAGAGCATTGACGACTTTGGAAGCGGCGAAACGACTCTGCACGTTGTACTCAATGGAGGATCTTCGGCATACACTTTCTCTAGCAAACAATGCGTTTTCGCGACCGTTTTCTCTGCCGGGAAATAATGTAGCATTACTTACCGCAAATGCGACTTATTCCGAACAAATACTTTGTTATTTGCAATTCAATGAAGCGATCGGAAGTATTTTGCAAGACGAAAGTTCTCGAGTGTTCATCGTCGCTTTTATTCGCTGTTTTATAAAAATCAACACGTTCGATACTCGAAATCGGCTGTACAAAAATTCATGGCGCGTACAGTGAATACCCGTCGCGAGTGTACGGTTAAAAATAAAATTGTTCCCCTTTACTTGATCTTGGCTAGCTGGGATCCTTTGTACTTGATAAATCGCGTCAAATTCGTCTTCACCGTGGACACCACCGAGGTGTGATCGAACAAGTGTTTTCTCTGCTGGCGTATCTGCAACGACGAAAAAAAAGCAATTTTTATAAATAAATACAACACATTTGTCGATTCTCGAACTAATTTCGTAAAAAACGAGTAAACTATACGTATTCTTCGTGTCGAACAAATATGACGATTACCACATTTACCTGAGTCGGTCAAAAAATTACATTTTCAAACAATATTTTAATTCGATAGTATCACCTTTCAGCTATACTCCGTGAAAATGTCATTGAAATATGTATAAAATTAAATGAGCTACAGCTTCTAGCAGTCGGCCGGGCGGTGGACAACTCGAGAATCACTTGGATTATTTTGAAATTTACAGGAGATACGATGAGAAACATTTAAAGGTCGTTGCCGATCTCACTTTTTCAATATCAATTTTTATTTTTTAATAGTTACGTAAAAAAAGCCAACTTTTCTCATAGATTTTGTATGCTCGGGATTCAATTCGTCATGTAGTTAAAAAAAATTATTAAAAAAATCGACGATCCTCAACGACTTGTACTTAATGCTAACTTGAATAACCCGTTTGGTTTTTCGATTTTGGATGAATCACTTCAGCTGGATTGTCCACGGCCAAATGTCGCGAAAAAAATTCACTATCTACCGGCGACTATGTTTTTCTGTATTTTTTAAAAGGCTCTCAATATATGTACCTTGGTGTTTTAAAAAAGCGTTTCTTTTTCACCATTTCCCAGAAAAAAAAATCGGTATTTGGCGCTTTTTTCGGGCCTTTAGGTAGATGTAGCCCCTTTGGAAAAGAAAAAAATTCATGAAAAATTGAGACAAGATTGCCTCGTGAAATACCTTGGTCGTCAAGACCGGCACCAGTGACTGCAGCTTTGGTACGAGCTTGATTTCCTCGGCCATGTGATCGGTCTCGTCCTCGGCAAATATGTCCATAATGGCGTCCAGCGCTTCGGCCATCACCCAGACTTCCGTTTCCCTCGTGCATATGTCCAGCAGAGACGTGGAAACGTGCTGATGTCGCATGGGAAATTTGACACGTGTATACACGAGATTGCGACTCACATTTGTTTAAAGACGATGAAAAATGCTCCTGAAATTTGCATCGTTGGAATGCAACGATAATTATTTTCTCTATCCTTATTTTGTCCTCTTCGCGTCAAAAAAATGTCTTGCAGATTCAAACCATAGATCTCTTAGCAAATTAAAAAATGTCAACGGACTCTTATGCCCAAGAAGGAAATTCGAGAAAATGAAATCACAATTTTACTCAAACTCCAACGATGCGAACTTCAACATTGTTATGAAAAAAAAACAATATATAAAATTTACTTTAACGAGTCCCGAGTACTCGGTCGAAGTGCTCATGATCAGCGCAAGATCGCCCAGCATCCTGATAAGATTTATTCGAATATTTGGATTGGTGCATTGACGCTCGCCGTTGAGCATAGGCTCGATATCGGCGATGGTCAATTGTTGAAACGTATTGGCTCGAAGCTCGGCCAATTTTTGTACAGCAGCGCGCATCGCCGCGGTCGCCGATTCCAACAGTTCGATGTCGTTCGGATCGCAATCCTTGAAGACGATCGTACCGATCTCGAGCCACAGTCTGGACTCGTGACGGAAAGGAAAATCAATGAAAATTGCATCGGAAGGAGTATAATGACTTTAGGTATAGGCGAACGTCACCTGTAGAGCTGTTCGACACCGCCGAAGGCCTCGACGTCGAGGCTGGCTATGAGATTGTTGAGGCAGAGAAAGGCGCGACAGCGCAAAGTGTGTATCTGCTTTTTGAGGGATTCCCCGTCGGAGTGGGCCTCGAGTTGGTCGTTGCAGGATTTGTCGGGGGCGAGAATTTTGTCGCGCACGTGGCCGACGAGGCCACGGCTGGCGATCACCTCGACGAGGCTGACGGGTAAAACGGAAATGATTTTGCACGAGCCTCGATCGCCCATTGAATCGTCGTCGTGGTCGTTCTGGGCGCACTCGTTCTCGTACTCCGCCTGATCGGAGTCGTCCAGTTCACCGTCCGATTCGAAATCTTGCTCGTCCGAGCACAAATTCGCCAACACCTCGAGCGCCTGCTGCTGCGCCCCGAGAATTCTCTTGGCGGTTCGCAGCTTGAGTTTGGCGGCGCGTGAGAGCGCCGACTTGTCGCTGGTCGGCAGCAGCGAGGCCGCCTCGAGGATTATAGTCTTGTGATCGATCGCCAGGGTGTCGCCCAACGCCGCGGTCACCTTGCACATGACCGCGTCGTTGTCGCATCTCGTGGTTACCTCGTCGTTGAGATTCGCGAGTAAACCCGCCGCCAGTGTCCTCAGCGGTATCACGTCGCTGATCTCCCGCTCGCTCGTCGGCTTCACCTCGTCTAAAAGCGCCAACAGAACGCTCTCGTGCGGCTTAAGCTCGTTCAGAGCGCCGGGATTGTCCTCCGTCAGGGCGAGCAAACACTGCGCCGCTACTACGCTCACGTCGCCACCGTATATCGACCTGTCCAAATATCGGAGAAGCAACGATACCAGCTTCTCGTCGTTGCTGTACTTTATCACGCTGTCGCTGTTCTCGCACAACGACCACAACAGCGTTATCGCTTCCGTTAGGGTCTCGCGCTCGTCGTCCGCACGGCCTTTCTTCTTACTCGCCTCCGTCGGTTGCCAGTCGCTGTAATACTACATTTTTTTCGGGTTCACGTCAATACCGAGATTCGATCGCGATGTACCACTTGGTGCCAATCAATAGGGGGTTTTTCAAAGGTGTTTTTTGTAGTTTAATAAATTGATCTATTCGGTGTTAAATTAATATTTTATACGTGGAAAAAGAAATAAGCTGACTGTGAATGTTGATAAAATAAAAACAATAAGGGGGATCAATGTAAGAATGTAACATTTCAAAAACATTTTAGCAATTCCATCTAGGATGCTGCGATTATCTTCTAGATAATGGAACATAATGCAAAAGCGTCCAATTGGTCTTTAACGGCAAAAACGTACCTTTTTTAGCAAAGCCGCCAAAGGCGTCATCACGTCCTCTCGGAGCAAAGTCTTGTAGGCATCTTCGCCACCGTTCTCGCCGATGCGCCTTAAGGCACAAGCGCTTGCCGCTCTCACCGGCGTATGCGCGTCCACCAGCAGAGGCGCTATTATCTTGGTGACGCCTCTCTCGAGAACTCGCAGCGCTTGCGCTCTCTCACAGCACATAGATTCCAGTGTCCGAAGAGCTGATAATTTTTCTTCCAGATTCGGCGATTGCAACTGAAATGAAGTATCTCGTTGATAGCCGCCGGAGAGTGCGATTTTCATACAATGAATATTTTTACATTTTTTCCTCGATAAGTTGAATTTTGAAAAATTTTGGTTTAAACATTTTTTGTGACTGTCTCGAGAGCTTGTTCGAGCAAACCCAAACGCACATGTTCGAGGAAACCCAACCGCACGTGGATGGACTTACGAGAGCGTGCATGACGATCACAAAACAGTTCGCGTACATAACCTAACAATGTGAAACCTAACCTCGAATCAACGGCACATTTCGTCGCAGAGCGAATAAACGTCCGTGAAAAAAGGCACAGAGGCGAAAAATGAAAAAGCAGCGATTCACGAAAAACTCGAATTAATTGAGATTTAAAGACGTTTCGATGAACTCGAAATATACTCGACGTACTTGGGTGCACACCGTCTGCAAGGCGGAATCCCGGTCTTCCTTCTCGACATCCTCGGCCGACTCGTCGAAATCCTTAACCGACAAAAGTCCCGTAGGATTCTCCTTGTGCGGTTTGCGTCTGTTTCTTTTTTGTTTGCCCATTCTTGTTCTCCAGCGGATTATTCTTCGAAAAAATTGTTTTTTTCGAACGAAAAATAAACAACGCGCGTCCGCGATGCACTTGAGACTTCGAGAAACTGCCGCTGCGCGCGCTGCAGGCGCTTGGACCAACGTGAATGCAGAAGACAATGCGGATTAATCGAAAGTTCGGAAAAGAATCGATTCATCAATAATTCTCAATATACATCCATGTACGCCATAGGCGATCGGAAAAAAACACACACACAAATTCATTACAACCGATAATTAGCGAACTTCAGGCGCCCGACGTTGGTGTGCTTGTCACGTTTGTCGGTGGTCGCCGCGCGACACTAGTCACTGATTTTTCTCGATACCGAAACATCATCGATATCGGCACGTACGAGAAAAAGCATTTGCGATGAAAATTCAACGAATCTCGTGACTATTCGCCGAGCGCGCGTGTCGTCGTCCCGAGCCTCATATGAACGACCTCGGCTTGGAAATCGCTTTTTTTTCTTCGTTTATTTCTCTCCACGTAATACAACGTAGTACGGCAGCGGTGCTGCGCGAAAAAAGGCGCGCGTGTGTCTCTCTGTGCGCGAATGATTGAAGTGGAAAGAAAAATCAAGAGTTCGCTGATATGATCGGAGGCGAGTTTGCGAGCAAGTTGGGCCTGTCCAGATATGAATTGCAATGGCCAGACAGTCTGCGTTGGTAAGACGAATGTTGGAATGGACAGCAAATCTATCGTCACCTGTGAGTATTAGTTTTTTTTCATTGTTTTTAACTTTTTACAGCTCGAAGTGTAACAATAAACATTTGTTGGGTACTCGCAACTTCGCGACGTTCGCTCGATTGTCACGAAAGGGACGAATCATTGTCACTTACGCCCCTGACAGGATGTCAATCGTCGCGTAGATTTTGTTCGATGTATTTTTTTTTTTTTCGTTCGTTTAATTCGCGCTCAATTCGATCGATTAACGTAAAAATTTCGCAATTATCGTAACTTCGTAGATTTACGCAGAGATGGATATAAATAAATAAAATACCCAAATCAATGTTTAAAAAACACTAAAAAGAAAGATGAATAAAAAAACAATTAAACATTCCATAAATTTATTTACAAATTTCAGACGCAGGTGACAGTAAACTGTTCGGTACGCTGGAAAAAAATTTGCTCCAGGCGTTGCCGGCAGAGGGTTCCGAGTGGAAGAGATCCTTTGGCAGGCCGCTGAAGAAGGTCACGTTGAATGCCTCGTTCGTGCCGTTCTCCAACGACGCTCTGCCGAGTGGAAAAAGTTGGCGCTTGTTGCAGCAGCCCATACTCCACGTTTACTGGACCGAATGTTCCGTAAGAGATTCTATGCAACCTCCGATGCATATATTCCAATGAGAAAAATAAATAAAAGCTATTGTGCCTTTGCACAGGATGTGGACGTGTACAAGGCCACTGTCAGGGACGACATAGATGCCTGGCTCAAGATTCTGGGCCAGCACAATGTTCAAGACTGGATGATTGTTCTGGTGGAGACGTACGACATTAAAAAGAGCAACAAGCTTCTTCCTAGAACTACTGTTTTGGATAAAATTCGCAGTGACTTTGCATCAAAGAATGGCGATCGGTAGGTTCTTATAATAAATAACGATTCAGCAATCGTAATGATCGTTGTAAGGTGTACATGCTATCAGGGCGATATTTATTCAGTGGCAGGCAACCATTCAGTCGACCAAACGCATCACAACTTACTCGTTCGAACTTTAAACAAAAGTTACTAGTAAACAAAACAAACGTAGTAAACAAAAGTTACTAGTTCAAACCCGAACAAAGTTTGCCCGATCAAAGTCAAAAACAATTTAGTCGATTATCGAAACAACGTATTCGGCACGTAAAAAATGCCATCAACGATTACTCTGACAGAGCACTCGTTACCATTTGCCAGGTGTCTCTGTGTGATAAATCCCATAAAGTCGGAATCGCGTTCCGCGGAGTCATGGAGGGGCTTGATAAACCGTATTCGCCATTTAATGCTCGCGGCTTACGACAAGTCGCTGTCACGCTTCGAGGAGATCATAAGGGAACAGAGAGAGAGGCGGAACCAGCTAGGCTGGAACTTCTGCCGATACTTCCTACTCCAGGTACTGGCTGATATACCTGAACAAAGCGATTCATAGCAACCGCTCAAAATTGGCGATGAGAAAGATTATTAAAATAATTGTCCAATGGTTGATAATATCGAATTTATTTTCGGCAATTGGTATTGAGAATTTTGGGGGTCACGTAATAGGTGGGAATAATTGGATTTTTTCAATTTTTTCTATTTTTAGGAGGAGCTCGCATTCGCTTTGGAAATGCTCGGACTCTATGACGAGGCGTTGGTGCAGTACGACGAATTGGACGCGTTGTTCACGCAGTTTGTTCTGAATACCAATGTGGGAGGTTTGTCGTAGTCGATTTTTTATGATGCAAAATTGTTGATATTTACATATATTGTCTAAAATATAACGATTGATACCTGATTAATAACATTTGAATACGCTTGAACTATATATTCTAATTTGAATCCTTCTATTATTAATGACAATCAATAAACTACAATAAAACAACTAATTAAAACTAAATCATTTTAATTCTTCAGAAACTCCTGCCTGGCTGACCGTGTTCCAGAGTCCGCTAAACAATTGGGCTGGTGTGAATTTGAACAAGAACGCGGACCAGCGCTTGAGGAACCTCTTGGCGGAAAGCAAAGCCTCCCTGTTGGATCTGAGGAGCTATTTGTTCAGCAGACAGTGCGCCATGCTCCTTTTGCTGAACACACCCTGGGAGGTCCGCCAATCATCGAGCAATTCGTACAAAAAAATAAGAGAAACGCGTGCACCCGTTGGAATTTTTAACGTCTTCTTTGATTGCGCGTTGTATTGGCCCACAGGTTGCCCAACGATGTTTGGCATTCGTGTACAATACTCTGAGCGAGTTGCGGATCCTGGAGGTTCAACGACCCGAGGGTGCGGTCGAGTGTTGGGCGTTTCTCTGCGCGCTGGAGGTGCTCCAGGCGTGCCAGTTGTCGACATCGGCCGCGAACAACGGCCAGCAGCTGGATCTTTGCTCGTTGCACACGGCCGGCTTGTGGGCTCTAGCGACGGACAAGGTCAGCCCCAACTTGCCGGGCTCCGCGTTCTCTCGCTCGCTTCGATCACTCACCGTATCGATTCACTTCTAGCTGGGCGAGTTGGGCAAGCTGTGCGGCCTTATGCCCGGCAGCGAGCCGACGAGCGCCCAACTGCACACGGTCGTGTACCTGATCGCCGGCATGGGTGACTCCGAGACGTCCTCACAGGCGAGCGGAAAATTGACGCCAACGGACAAGCTCAAGGGTGCCCTATCGTCCAAGGAGGTATTCAAGCGTCAGTACCTCGAGCACGCCGAACTCGCGATGGGCACCTACAAACACGTTGGACGCATCAGATCCGCGCGTTACATCGGCAAAGAGCTCGCCCGTTTTTACGCCGATCTCGGCGAGAATCAAAAAGCCGTCGCTTTCCTGACCGACGCACTGAAGACTTACGTGGACGAGGGATGGGACGATCTCGCCGCGCAGACGCGACTCGAGCTCGCCAAGTGCTACAAACGCATGGACGACGTTGAGAGATACGCGAAAATTTGCGGCGCACTCGCGAGCTCGCGCGTACTTCACGTCACTGTACGCAACACCTACTACGAGGAGATGCTCGCTTACGTGAAAATGCTGTCGCTGCCGAGACCCTTGCGTGCCACCTTGCAACATTGCTTCGCCATAATTAGCCTCGAGGTTCGCGTCACGGACAAAATTGTTCAGGATTGCGTGGTCAGCGTCGAGGTCAGCCTCGAGTCCAAACTACCGAGGAGCATACGATGCACGAGAGCTGCCATATCGACCGAGGAGATACAACGTCCTGCTCAAGCTAATCGGCGAAAAGGATCGAAAGTTCCCGTCGAACCGCCCATTGAGTTGTGAGCAGATTTTCGTTTATTTTTTTTTTCAATCATTAACACGACGGGGATTTTAATTGAAAAGGTGCTGAAGTTTGCAGCGTTGAGATTCGACGAAAATTGATCGTTCTTTTATTTCTTTATCTTCGTTATCGGAAATATTTCCTTGATAGTTTATGCTGTAGATTTTTAGTGAGGATCCTCCGAAACGTTTGTGCAATTTGCGGGGCTCGAATTCACCGGCAAATATATGTTGGCACTCGAACAAATTAATTTTCATTGCGTTCGAACGGTGCACACTTCACTATCGTGAATTTTTATGGGTCTCGATTTTTTTTTCAAGCCTCAGAGCGGAGAACGATTTTTTTAAATAGTGTTTTCGTATTATAAAAAATTATAATATTTAGTTTTTTCATTTCCTTAAAAAACCTATTATGGTAGCTTTTTTACGTGTCTCGATTTTTTTCGTCTTTTTTGGTAACTTACCTGTGTGTACATAGGCACACATTTTTTATAAAACAAGAAAGATCATACAAAAATCTGGATTATAAAACAATTCGTGCATTTTTTTCGCGTATCGTTTTTTTTTAGTCCTTTTGCTTATTTGTCCTAAAAAGACTACAAGAATTCGCCCTTATAACTTTTTACTTATAATTCCGTGAAAAATTCGTAGAAAATTACGAAGAAAGATTTCGTTTCCAAAAATTCGGAACACGGAGAAAGTTCATGATTTTTTTATAATGGTTTTGTTATCAAATAAAAAAAATCTATAAAAAATACGTACATATGTACTCATAGATGAGTTACCAAAAAAGATGAATGAAATTTAAAACACGTAAAATGGTTTATGAATTTTATTATGGGGCTATACGCACCTCGCAGAGTAAAAATATTGTTTCCGGGTTTTTTTTTTCGTATAAAACTATTGCAGTCATTGGTTCGGGGTCTGTATAGGTAAAAATATTTACGTAAGAAACTCTGGCAATGTTTTTTTTTAATGAAAACAATCGCAATTGATTGACGCTCTGCAAAGAAGTTATTTGCCATTTGTTTTTTATTCGAAAAGTTGCCAAAATTATTTAAAATGGGAAATTTTAACTTACTATTTTTCATTACTTTTTATTACTATTTATTTTATTATTTGTATATAATAAATATTTATTGTTTTTATTATTATATTTATATATTCGTCCATACATATACCGTTCCGGGAAATTGTTATATCCAGATATAAAATATGTGTACACAATAGCACGTATTCGTTGACGAGACGATTTTTTTTCTCCAGAATATCCAAGTGCACGATCGAGAACGAAAAATCGATCGATCGTAGCCTCGGGCAATTGGCGGCGTTCTCGTATATGAATTACAACGAGGACAAGAGTGTCGGCTCGGTGGGTACGACGATAAAGAACACGAAGCCACCGGTGAAACGTTCGGACAGCGCGAAGCATCGTAAATCCTCGGTGTTCGCCGACGACGATTTCAGCAAAGCCCTCACTCGCGACAATTTCACGTTGAATCCAGGTCCGAATAATTTCGTGTTGACGCGACAAGTGGAGCAGCCGGGTTTGTACAAGATCGGACAATTGTCATTGACGATCGAGGAGAAGTTGGAATTTTTGTCGGGCCTGTTGAATCCGCGTTTGTGTTACGAGGTAGCGAAGACGAAACCGACGATATCGGTGAACAGTCGCGATCTCTTGGCGGGCTTGGTGCAACAAGTCGAGCTCGTTATATCGAGTGGTAGCGTCAACATAACGGAGAACGCGAGAGCGAAGTTCTGGGCCTCGAGAGGCTTGTCCTTTCGAACCGAGGCGGACGATCGTACAGTGACGGAATTGGAAGTCGAATTGCCAGCGCGCGAGCCTTTTCACGCGACGATCTTACGTTTGAACGTGCTTGCCGATCTGCCGCCGAAGAAGGACGCCTCGTCGATGGAGCACAAGGTGGCCCACGCTTGACACTCCGATTTAATATTTACGTACACAAAAGTACGGAATGAAAAACTTGCCCTTCTCGTTTCAGTTGAACGTCCAATGCCCGTGGGGCGTCGAGGAGACTCTCTCGTTGCACTTCGGTCCGCCCCTCATGTCCGCCATGCATCTGCACACCGCGAAGCGACGAAAGTTTCTCCAGATCGTCGTGACCGGCTTGACATCGCAGCTACTGCAGCTGAGCGAGCCCGAGCTGACGACCGGCACCTCCGTCGACGTTCGATTCAAGAGTCTCAATCCCAAATCCGGTCAAAAGCTCGTTATCGGCAACGGGGTCAAAGTTTCCTTCATGTGGGAACTCGAGATCGGCAAAGACGAGAAAGCACTGACGACCATCAAGACTGACTTTCGCGTCAAGTATTGCCCGATCGAGGACACCGAGGACACGGACCTTGCCGATCTCAACGACGATCCCCTTCACATCGCCAAACTACGGAGACTCGAAAAATTGACGCACCTTTATCGCTGCAACTTCGACGTCACGGATTACGTGGTGAGGACAAATAATCGCGAAACAACGATGAGGGAAACTATTGCGAAGTAAATCCGAATATTCACAGACAATGTTCATGGTCTCCTCGAGGGTAGAGGCGAGCGGTGCGGGCGGTGAATTCTGTCGGGCCGGAAGCATGTGCCATCTTTGCCTGACCGTGACGCGAATGATATCGAGCCCTTCCGCGAGCCTACCGCCCCAACTGATGTACGAGGTACTCGCCGATCAGTCGATGTGGGCCGTTTGCGGAAGAACCGCCGGTATCGTATCCCTCGAGACTCAAGAGAAACAGAGCGTTACCCTCGACGTTATGCCACTCACGAGCGGATACTTGCCACTTCCGGTTGTCAGACTGTCGCGATACATACCCGCAGCCGAGTCCAAATCCGGTCAGTATTCTCATCGACCCTAACAACCTCGATCTGACACCGCCAGCACAATTGAACTGTAACGAAATATTGTTTTTTTTTCTTCTTTTCTCTTTGGACGACTCGCAGACGTTTATCGGAAAAACGACGTGGCCTCGGGGCCGAGGCTCGAACCTTTCAGCCCCGGCCAAGTTTACAACGCCAGCAAAGCTCAACAAGTCCACGTACTTCCAACCGCACCGACCGATACCAGCTAAACGCGCTCAAATGAATCGTCCGCAACGAGATGCGGATGGCAAAAAAAAAGATAACATTCGGATTCCGATTTACGGGATCGTGAGGAGTGTTCCTTTTTTTCGCGGTTCCTCGCACTCGGAACTCGTCGAGTGTGCCATTCATCGGACTTTGAGATCGGGGAAACAATTCCCCACTCGTCCTCAAACTGATTCATACATACGAATAGCAATTTCGCATTAATGTTTAAGACGTCGATCCACTTATGGACGAACACTTGATAAGGGATGAGCGAGGCTCAGGCAGGGCCGAGACAATGAGAAAACCGTTGCCGACTTGGACGATTTCGAGGCCTGCGAGCTGCCTCGTCCTAAATGTAAATAGCATCAACGCCGAAATACTCGATAAATGTTTGTAACGTGAGATATTAGCGAAATCGATCCGGTCGCTCAACCGGGTCTCAATTTTTCACTTCAAAAGCAATTAAAGAGAGAAAAAAGAAGAATATTCACGCTTTGTTTTTCCGTGATCTTCGTTCGAGATCTACGGGTCGAACGTCGCGGAAATTTTAGCGTTGGTTTCGCCCTTTTTTTTCTCCTCTCGTTAGTCTATGTAAATAACGTTTAGTAAATTATTTGTAAAAATGTCTCAAGTTCGGTTGTCGGACAGGGGGGGGGGGGGAGAGAGAAATCTCTGCCGAGGCTCTCAAATTGTATCGTGCTATCGATTTTGCGAGCAAAACGCTTTTTCTTTTAACGCGCGACGGAAATTGGCCAAGATATTCGCGTTCAAAGTCCGAGTAGTTCATAATCGAACAGTAGTCGCTCACGCGCGGAGGATCCGAGTCGGATCGAGCGCGGCTTCAAATTCACTTTCGGACAAGCACATTTTTCCCCCTTTTTTTCGCTAATAAGTAACAAACACGGAGATTCGGATCGAAAATTGACAATACGATTCATTATTTTTCCTTTATTGTTTCAATACTTGGAAAAACTCAGTTTTGGAGTTTGAACGCGAATATCTCGGCTACTTTTTGTCACGCAAAAAAAAACGCTTTGCTCGCAATGACACATAAAAGTGCTAAAAATGACATCTCAAAGAGAGACTCACGAGTCTGAAGAGAGATGAAAAAAAAAAGAAGGAAAATCCATACGTAAATATACGTGTCGCGCGAAGTCTTGCGAATAGAGAGTCGTGCTTCCTCGAGGTGGCTACAGCATTACGTACCGGTCGAACGAGGCGTTGTACAATATATACAACGCAATAAGCTCTCAACTATTTCACACGTCGAAAAGACGGGAAATATATTTGCCCCTCTCGAATTCAGCACTCGTTTGACACTGGCTGTAGTTACTACGATGTTGAGGTTTGCATCGTTGGACTCCAACGAAATTTTCTTCATTTTTTATCTCCTTATTTTTATCATGGTCCAAAGCATCCTTTGAAAATAGTGATCGTAAATTTCTCGCAAGAATACGATCAAACATTTGAGCGATTCTTGCGGCTTGAATAGGACAACAAAATTGAGTAATTAAAGAGAATGAATTTCCGTTGTGATTCGACGTTGCAAACTTCAACATCGCGTAGTTACTTTCGTACTCGGACGCCTTGGGCTTCATAAATAGCGGTAGAGAACACGCGACAAGTAACAGCGGCGTTCAACGATTACACGTTGTTATTAAGAGAGAAGAAAGAACGAAAAAGCTGATATTCCTTATCGATGAGATATTTATTGGACGCTGAACGCAATTAAAAGCCAGAAAGATCGCCGTCTCGCAGTTGTAACGGTGACGCGCAATTATCGTTCGCCCGTCCTTGCGCGCTTGCGCCGGAGCGATAATGAGACGCGCGAAAAACACAATGTTGTACAATATGCGAAAGATTAGTTTTATTTTTTATACATACACAGGCATAATGCGCAAGTAAAGTCCGTTATCGAACGATCCGCTCGTGTCTCGTCATTCGCAACCCTCGGCTTCCTCTCTTCCGTACCCTCCGACGAGGAAAATAACAATTCCGCGTGATCGGCTAATACGTGGGCATCGGTTGCTGCGTCAACAGGAGGCCGAATCGCCGCTTGAGAGTTATTCGCTCCCGGGAATATTTGTCCTCAGGAGAGAATCGAGCTGCAACAAGTGACGAGAGACATGAGATTGGGGAATCCTCGAGAACGGATGTGCCGCGGTCCGGCTAAGGAGAAACGGCTCAAGGCGACGTGAGATGCGAGAGAAAGGGATGAGGGCCGAGCAAGAGCTTTTTCGTAACGCCTTGAGAGCCTGTCGATGATTTGAGCGCAGGTGAAAAAATTGCCATGACGTTTGGGGTGGTCTTGCTTTGGTGATTTTGCGCCTTATATTTGGAGTGAAATTGGGAATTATTATTATTGTTTCCTTGTAAATATCCTCACATTATCATCACTTTTGTTGTTATCATTTTAATGATTGATTTTTCACTGGTCGTAGTTCAATGCAATGAAATTTACGATTTTTGATAAATTGAAGTAACGAGTGCTTTCAATGAAAATTTGAAAATATTATTAAAAGTAAGAATTTTGAATAATGTATAATTTTGTTTTTTTAAATTAGGATTTCTGCATTTTCTATTTGCAGTGAAATTAAGACTTATTATTGTTGTTTCTTTGTCATTATTTTGCACGTTATCATTGTTTTACCATTATAATTTTAATTATTTATTTTTCACGATTTTGACATTTGGAAATATGATTATTGAAAGAAAGAATTTTAGAATAATTTATATATATATAGAATTTTTTTTAATTAGGATTTCTACATCTATTTGTAGTGAAATTGTGAATTATTATTGTTTATTTGTAAATATCCTGCACATTATCATTACTTTTGTTATCATTTTAATGATTTATTTTTCACTAGTCGTAGTTCAATGCAATGAAATTTACGATTTTTGAAAAATTGAAGTAACAAGTGCTTTCAATAAAAATTTGAAAATATTAAAAGAAAGAATTTTGAATAATTTATAATTCTGTTTTTCAATTAGGATTACTATTTGCATTTTCTATTTGCAGTGAAATTAAGAACTATTATTGTTGTTTCTTTTGTCAATATTTTGCACGTTATCATTGTTTTGCCATTATAATTTTAATTATTTATTTTTCACTGGTCGTAGTCGTTGAATCAATGCTATGAAATTGACGATTGTTGATCGAAATTATTAAAAGAAAGAAGTTTAGAATAATTTATAATGCTTTTTTTAATTAGGATTGCTGTGTCTTCTATTATTATTGTTTCTTTGGTCATTAAAAGTTATTAATAGAGATGATTTTGGAATAATTTAGCATTTTTTAAAATTAACAGTTCCATATTTTATTTACAGTGAATTTGTAAATTATTATTATTGTTTCTTTGTAAATGTCTTGCGTATGGTTATTATTATTTGTGCTATTATAATTTTGGGCTTACGGTCTTTATCATGGTAATGATTGCTTTAACGAGGTTGTTCTGGGATTGCTGCGTGACCCTCAAAACGTTTTTCTGGCTGCGACTGCCTGGGCTCCTGGGGTGGGCTTCGCCCCCAAATTTGTAGGAAAGTTTACTTAGAAAGCCACTGAAGAAATCAAGATGAAATTGGAAAAATTCACACTAAATGTTACCACTGCAATCACAGTTTGTTGATGTTAGACTTTGTTGAAGACACGCAGCTTAAATCTAATTGTTTTAGATCCCCTGGTTCTCCTAGTTTAATATTTTTCAGCCATTATTATATCGTGTGTCATTCATAGCAACATAGCATTGGCAAGTGTCACGCATCTGTGATGACGAAACAAAACAAAAACAAACGGGCGGCCTTATCGCTCGACTGGCACACCATAATACACAGGGAAACAACTGTCTTACAGACAAGCGAACAGCCAATCAGGTTTTTTCTCAGGTTTATGATTTACTTTTCATTAAACCAAAGTAACATGTGCATTAAATCGTATTTTGGAAGAATTATTAAAAGAATTATAGAATGATAAACATTGATTTTTTTTAACTAAAATTTTTCCATATATTTGCTATGCAATTGTGAATTATTGTTTTTTATCTTTTCCTAAATATCTTGCACATGACCATCGTTATTCTCCCTATCAAAATTTCAATGATTTTCGGGCTTACTATTCTTATTATAATTATTACTTTAATGATTTATTTTTCACACCGTCTGCAATCGTCGAATCAATGTATTCAAATTTACGATTTTTAATAAAACGATATGACACGTGCGATCGTAAAACTCCACGGTTTGTAAGCATAAGAGGTTATGTTGAATGGACGTTGAGTATTCGATCTTGCAGATCAATAATTGTCTTACCGGGATGAGCCGACAGCGTTGGTTTACCATCCGGATCGACTTTCTGAAAAAAAAAGACAAATTCGTCCAAATTCGCAAGAAACGTGTTTCCGTTTATTTACCAAGTTTTAATAACAAGGACCTGCTGATCGGGTCTCCCGTGTAAATCGGGTCGGCACGTGTAAACAATTTTTAGTTACGGCATTGTAGGATTCGCGAATGGAAGTGCGACAAATAGAATTATTAAAAATACCTTGAGCGTGTAAACCCTCTGGCCGTCCGCGTCCAAGTAATACTGCAGATACATTTCGTTTTATATTCTTTATTTACGTCTTACGTACAACGTAACCTCAAAATCGTAGCGGTGCGATTTTCGACAGCGAAGTACACGAATCATGCAAGTGACGATGGGAGCGCAGTCGCCTGCGTCGAGTGTACCGAGCACGGTCTTACATACAGGTCTTGCAACGAAGGTGGTGGGGGTGGTACGCTTAATGTCGGCAATAAGCTTTGGCTTATAGCCACAAGAGCGGCGCTGCGAACTTGTCATAGCGGCTAGACAAGTAAATAGACATAAATAAAAAAAGATAAAATCAACTTACCTCTGCGATAACTCGACCGTTTAAGTCATGTTTTACCCACTTTCTTAGAATGTATCGTTGGAGAAAATGTTTCTCACACACGAATTGCGAAGGCATGAGCTGAGAAATTCCTGGAATTGCAGTGATCCATTTTTGACGACGTTCGATATTCGACGGAACCCGAAACACCGAACGTTTTTCCTTTACTAACTGACGTCTAGTATCACACGTTGGAACCGCACATGGATTAGTCGTCATTATTATGTAAAAATCCGCACGATATCACCGTCATAAAAAAACACGTGATTTTTTTAAAAACGGTTATGTTAAACTTTATAGTAGCCGATTAAGTGAGGTTGTGTTGCCACATGCGTCTTCCGCTGTTTCGACTATGATTTGATTGAAGCGATGCGAGCGGCGGTCAAGGAAATTAACGAGCCGACAGTAAGACGACCACCCCCACCACCAATATTTGATTCAGTTGCAAGACCTGTATGTAAGACCGTGGTACCGAGTTCGCCGGCGGGAGGAGGGGAGAGCTTCGCGCGGCCGCCGTCTGGCGCACAGGCTGCAGCATTGACGCGTCGTGCGGCCAATGGGAGCGCCGCGCTCTAGGCGGGACTTTCAAATGCTCGAGCTCGGACTATACAGCCTCCGACAGCCAAAACTTCGCTTCTATCTCACCGAACAACAAATCAGACCACTATCCAAACAAATATCAATTATCACTTTCCTGATCATCCTAACCTAATTTCCATTCACCTCAATTTCTCCACGAGCTTTCTACATGACAGTAAATGCGAAAAAGTCCGTTCTTGCTATCAAAGATTGCTACAATCGGGCAACGAAGCCAATGATACCGCGAAAAAGGTCGTGGGCGTCTCCGAGCAAGAAGGAAAAGGACTCTGGGGCTATGACCAGCCTCGTGATAGAGCGCGATTGGCAAAACATGACAAAGTGCGTGGGACATATTGTTTGTACGCTGCGAGAAGCGTTCTTTTTTCTCTCTTATGAACAGGCACTTCCGACTCAACCGACGAGTTCCCCTTCACTTCCCACCTCGCTAAACGCAACTTTCCACTTGCTTAGTAAATCTGAAAAATTGTGGAGAAAATGTAATTTTTGAAAAAATTGAAATTTGATAAGATTTAAACGGCTGGGCTAATTTACGTGATACTTGCCGAGAGCAGAAATTATTCAGCAATCAGTTAATTCACGTAGAAGAGTCTTGTATATACCAACAAACTCAAATATACATACAGGGCGGCGCAGAAAGTGATTTTTTTTCTATTTTTCTTGTAGCATAGGTTTTTTATTTTTTTTTTCCTTTTGTATATGTACTTTCCTTTGAGAAGTTTTCAAGGCGGGACACTACGATGACGGGTTAAAGAAATCGGTTTTTTGCATTTTCTCAAAGTGTACATATTCTACAATATATGAAAAAATGGTACTTAAAATATCGCAAATTGATCAAGTTAACGACGATTTAGTGTAAGCAGGGAGCACAACGATTTACGTATACTAAAGCTTACAATCGCCTTTTTTTCGGAACGATTTTTCTCGGCCAGGTCCGAATCCTAACTCTATATATAATTGTCGGATTTGCAATTCAAAAAGCACGAAATCTCCGTAATTGCAAGATATATCGTTGTACGTAAGCTTTTTTTTTCATTTAGAATTTTTTAAGCCCCCGCATATAAGTAAAATTTCGCCAAAATCACTTTTTTTGCACCCGTAATTCTGTGATTTTTTCGACAAAACGACTACGTACAATGATAACTACATTCATATAGATTATAAAACCGTTATATTTTTTTTTCAGATCAACCATTGCCAATTTATTGGTCCAGCCGTCGGACCACATGTTTTATAGAGAGGCTCTATTATACCTCGATAAAGTTGTTAATTTTTTTTTAATAACAAATCTTTTTAAATTCCAAATAAATAATCTAGTAGGCAAAAAATTGGAAAAACGATATTTTTGGCCAGTCACAGTGGTGTCCTCCCTTAAAAGCAATTGGCAGTAATTTCGATTAGTATCAGTATTTCTTTTATCATCTCAACTTTAGTGACTGGTCATTTATTTATTCCTCAAGAGTGCACTTCGTAACGATAACACAAGTGAATAAATGCAAGGAAAGTACATGCACAAAAAAGAAAAATAAAAAATGCCTTTTTTCTCAAAAAGTAAAAGAGATCGTAGGCCATAGATGGAGGTGATTCTAGATTTTTCTTTCGTACGTCACATTTCGGGCCACCCTGTATATATATATGTATACGTAGTAAATATGTACATGTATGCGGACTTCGTAGGCGTCCATCTACGATTCCTGATGCTGGAACTTTCAAGTATTTGCAATGCATTTGCCAATGCTCTATAGCCGGGAAAGAGACGGATGAGGAGATGAAGAACATTACATATATATACGAGAACATGTACAAATACATGTGAGTACATTACACACACGCAACATACGCGCGTCGTATCACTTCCGTTGACAGGCAAATCATTGTCAGTACGATGCGAAGTGTTGACCGTGACGGCGGCGGCGTCCGAGCACAAGCTATACAACGAGCTGAACATATATATATATATATATATATATCTAAAAATTAATAGATCCAATTTGTGTGGCCCGGTGCGTCCGCGCGTGTGTACGAATATAAGAAATAACGGATTCGTTCAATCGTACGAACGATAATGTAATATCCAAGAAACTCAAGGTATACAACTAGCTCGTATTTCATCTACAATAATATCGTACGAGAGATTCATGCCGATATAAATTTCGTGAAAACTGTGCCTTTGCTAGCCAGAAGACGTACCTTGAAATTAATAAAAAAAAAAAACAATATCGTTGTAATGAAATTATTTTGATGATGATAGGAGGAAAAATAATCAGGGTTATAGTAATGGATAATATGAACAATGACAACAACAATATTCACAACAAGACTAATAACGATGATAATAATAATAACAATAATAATAAGAGTGGGAATAAGATTCAGAATATTAAAACTCATAATTGTAAAATACATATTGCTTTATTTCGATTAATTTATCATCGCTAAACTTTTACGCTAAATACTAATAACGATAATAATAATAATAATCATAAAAGTGGGCATAAGAATCAGAAAAATTAAAGTAATAATTATTAAATACTTATTACTTTACTTCGATTAATTTACAATTGCTAAACCTTAATATTAAATACTAATAACAATAATAACAATAACTAGCGTTAGCATAGGAATTAGAATAATAAAATAACAATTGTAAAATACATATTGCTTTACTTTAATGAATTCATAATGACTCAACTTTTTTTCTCACCTGTCAATAAGGTATACGTCATTCGACAAGAAAAAAAAATCATTGACGACAATAAAATAATATAATAATTAAATAATTCAACAATTCGATAGTAATCCAAGCCAATTATTTTAACGTAGTAGTAAAAATAAATTTTTTCGTCACTTATCGCACGTGTGAAACGATTTTTGATCGATACGCAATAATCGCGAGAGTCTAAACTATCGAATCTATTATCGCTGCTAGATATAATACAGGTATAGGTATAATACCGCGATAAGAAATTGTGTCCAGTTGCGCCGGTTAGACTCGCTTTACTACGATGATTTCGCGTGCGCGCAACCACACTGGAAAAAAAATTCAGTTGGTTTAACAAAATGTATCTTTAAATACGTTCAACTTGATTTTTGATTGGCATAACAAACATTTTGTTAATCTAACGATAGTTTTAGTGGTGTGAACTGTAGCTTATTTAGCTACAGTTCACACCACTAAAACTATCGTTAGATTAACAAAATGTTTGTTATGCCAATCAAAAATCAAGTTGAACGTATTTAAAGATACATTTTGTTAAACCAACTGAATTTTTTTTTCAGTGCACCCGAGAGTGAACGCTGCTCCTTTAGGAAGATCGGGAAAAAAATTGCATCTCGATCGAATGTTCGTTGTTTGGAACGCCAACCATGGGGATGTGAATCTGTCAATAATTGTCGACTATTTTTAGCGGGGTAGGCCGTGGATATTTTTCCCGAATTCGGTGTTTTATTTTTCCCATTTGGGGTATAGTCCAGTAAAAGAGAAACCCAGGACTTTTTAGCGTAGAATATGAATTTTTGACTGAAGGCTGTATTGACTAATGGCAATAAAATGTTGCCCCTCAACTCGCCCCAACCCTAAGAAATAGGAGTTGAAAACTTAAAAATCGCCGAATCTCGATAATTAATTGTCCGATGAAAAAATGATTTAAACAAAAATTGTTTCGAATAATAAAATACGTGTAAAATTGTTTGACGTCCGATCCCCTTTCTTTGAAAATAGCGGCACAAAAACACGAGAGCATCACTGACCCAGATAAGGACGCAGCGATATGTCTACTCCGCTCGCACACGGATCAACCCCGAATTTTCGAATCGTTTATGTACCGCTATTTTCAATGATAGGAGTTGGACGTTAGATGACTTTATACGAATTTAATCATTCGAAACAACTTTTGTTCGACACCTTTTTTGATCGGGCTATTAAGGTAGTACGAGCGCGCAATCTGGATTTCTATACATTTGGTTTAAATTTTAACCAGACATGTCATTATGCATGTTTTAGTGAAATTTCAGAACAGTCGACTATTTGGATTGGGAGACAATGGATTTTAAAATTGCAACTTTGGGCACTGCAGGGTCTGCATTGAAATTTAATCAAATAATATTCCGTAAAAAATATTTGTCCCCTACAATAAGAAGACATATGACAACACCGCATCGTTCCACTTATCCAATGACGTGAGTTTGCGCGACATATTTCAAATAATACTGCAACACAAATTTTTATTTGGAAGTAATTTTTAATCGAACAAAGCTTTTAATTAGTTATGAATGAACCAACACTTTTATCTGTTAATGAAGATAACATAAACGATATAAAATATTAACATTTATAATGCAAATATCTTGTTGTGACAACATTTTTTACGTTAGGAACACGATAATTATTTTTTTATCGAAATATTGAACAATACTGTTCTGCGGTGTTGCCATATGCCTTTTTATTAAAGGGGACGAATATTTGTTACGAATAATTGTTCTGTCTTTACTGAACGTTTTTAGCAAAACTGAATTGTAAAGGCAATCCAAACGATTTCACTCTTTCCCTAACTAGTTGGTATCTAAAAATAATTTGTATTCAAAATTTATGAACACAATACAATGGTGCGACGAATTATGCGACCTGACTTTCTAAATCCCAATCTAAATATTCGACTGTTCTGAAATTTAACTCAAACATGCATAATGATATGAACAATATCTGGTTGAAATTTGAACAAAATCTATAAAAATCAAGATTGCGCGCTCGTTCTACCTTAATTATCGAGATACGGCAATTTTTAAGTCTTCAACCCCTATTTCTTAGGATTGGGGCGAGTTCAGGGGAAACATTTTATTGGGGTTACTTTCAGTATGCAACCACCTACCTTGAGTCAAACATTCATATTTTACGCCAAAAAGTGCTGGGTTTTCGTCTCTTTTACTGGAATAGTAGCGAGGTTTCCTCTGGGGTTTTTTTACTTTTTTTGATCAGTGCATGAGATAAGGAAGAACGAAATTTTTTACGCTGCTGGCGTTTTTCAGATGATGCGGAAAAAAATACACTGGGTCGTTGAAATTCCGGACGATCCGGCGATATTGTTCGAAAATGTGGATCAGCAGATCGAGATCACGAAAGGTAATATTGTACTAATCATACGAACTATTTATTTTTTTCATAATTTTTTATTGCTCCGGGCAATGCAGTAATGATTATTATCATAGTAATTATTTTATTAAATATTATTGAACGCATTAATTACTATTGTTATACTAATTATTTTATTCATTGTTATTATTGTTGCTATTATTATTATTATTATTATTATTATTATTATTATTATTATTATTAGATCGAGGCATAAGGTACGGTGAGACTTTTATTGATTTTTTTCGTAGTCCAAAAAATTTGGTCGTAATTTTCAAAATAACTTATGTACATGTCATTATCGATATTGCAATTATTTTTGAAAATTGATGATAAATCCTTAATTTGTGTCAGTGGTCCATGCTCTTCCTCAATAAAAACTGATAAGTTTTGTTTAGTTTTTAAACCTTTTTTATTTTTTAAATATAACACTGCTGCTTTGTACAATTTCGATGAATTTATTGCCCATGTGTCGGAGCGTAATAATACATCGAGACAAAAACGCGAATCGTACACGCCTGGCGTGGCGCTCATTAATTATACGTCGTATTTATAAAAAATCGAGGTGAACACTGAGAATTCGCATCTGAACCTTCACCTTCCTTTCTGCACGTTCGATCATTAATGAGACGCAAAGATGACGCGGCGAGCGTGCTGCAAAAATATCTCGTCGAGCTTCCGTTTAACTGACGTTTTTTTTTTTTTTAATTGAAAAAAAAAAAGTTGTTCGTACAAAATTTGATAAATTTTGGACCAGATAATTGCGTCGGAAAACTTGTTAAGAATAACAGGGGTACTCTTCTTGGAGAATGTTGACAGCAACGAAAAAAAAGTCCTGTACAATCCTGTACAACCTGTACAAAAAAAATGTTTGTACAGGTTTTTGAGGGCGTTTCAATCGAATCACTATATTGAATTGTGATTGGTAATTGGAATACAAAAACGAATAAAAAACGTAAATAATTTTTTTTGCGTACATTTTAATTGGTGATTTATTACCAATAAAAATTTTGAAAAAAATAAAATGCCAAACACACAGGGCTCGAAAGGGTCGTTATGGAACTTTGCTTTGAGTGCGTCGGCGCTCGACGATGTATATTCGCGAATATCAGAGCGCACGTAACGTGCAAACGCTATTATAGAATCTCGACGACTCGCAGTCTCGCCGAAAACGCCACCGGGACGAGACTTTTATTCGGCTTGAAATACTTTCCTTTCTCGAGGACGCGCGAATGTAAAAACTTCAAAAAAATTGGCAAACGCACCCTATAAAAGTACCAACTATTTTCGTAGAAATTAATTACTTAATAAAAATCGAAAGTGATCGATTTGATTAACAAGCGTCCAAAATGTTTTATTTCTGTTTCTCGCAATAATCGCAATTAAGTTGAATTATGTATGAAACGGAGCTTACATTTGTTGGCGGATTTTCGGTCACGATTAATGCACAATCTCTCGTCGCCATTCACAGGCACTCTGTGATCGATCGTGACGTAAGCTTCGCATCCTTGATCGATTATTCCGTTTAACAATCCACGGAAATGTAACCATTGGGCAGTCAGTCGTGTCAAAGTGCGTAGATTTTCAATAAATATGTGTGTGTCCACACACACTCATACACACGCACATAAATAAAATAAATACACCCCGAAAAAAAGAAAAATTATTTTGGATCTTGCAAAATGGTCTAATGCATTTGTGCATAATTATTGTTTATTTTATTTTATCAATAAGAGAAACAAAAATAATTTTGCAGTAAAAAAATAATTTGGTGAAAAAAACGTACTAATTGCTCGAGAACAATGGATGACATATGTAAGTAACATTCTTTATGAATGATTAAACATATTTCTAAATATATAAATTACTAAATTAGAATTGCTATCATATGATTACATTACTAAATTATATGTCAATGTTAAATTATAATTATTTGTCATGATAATTTATAATAAATAATATACATAATTCTATTTTTAATATATAATAAATACATGCATAAATAAATAAACAATATATAGGCTCCTTTATCAATAAATAAAAAATCATCTACATACTTCGTCGGTGGATCATCAAAATTGAATTCTATGTTTTTTTTCCCGTTATACATATTTGTATTTATTCAACTTATATTAAAAATTTTTATAGTAATATTTACCCTCTAGTTACCATAAAATTCAATGTGCAATTGTTTGGACAATTGTTTATAAATACTCACAATACAATGAATTGTTATAATTACGCGTACAATTATTTATAAATGGTTGCATTGAAATAAATTGTTACAATTATATGTACAATTTTTAATAACAGACAACTTCTGGAAGGGCATAAACTAAATATCCAAAAGAACGTGGGTTTGCTTACCTTAAAAAATTCAATTTAATAAAAATCGCAAATTTTTATGCTAATAGAAGATTCGAAAGAACATTGCCCCGAACGAATCGTGTAAAAATAAGACGAACAAGACCGCTTTTTTGCCAGCAATGGAATGTTGGGAAGCTTCGCGAAAGCTCTAATAGCGCTAATTGAAAACTGCTCGTTGTTCACTTTAGTTTCGAACTTCAGCGATCGCTGAACCGCTTGCGCGCGATGGCAATAAAACGCGCAACGGTCCAGTTCGGAGTGGAGAATCCTCGCTAGTCGTCTCGCTACTCGCTCGGAAATTTCTGTGTATCTTTCTCTCCCACGAGTGAACTTCGAACGAAGCTAGAATACGCCGCAATTTGTCTAACCTACTCGATTCTCCCGGCCTCGGGGAAGTCTCGCAATTCTTCATTTTTTTTTCACAAGCTGGCGCTAAGTTTCTTGTACGATGGCAATAGTGAACTGAACACTGCAACATATCTGTTTGTTTTCCTTAATTTAGTAGTATGATTTTTTCCAATTATATTTTTCTATTATTTATTGCTGTAATGTAGTAATATTATCTTTTTCTAATTTTATTTCTCTATTGCTTATTCCTGTATTTTAGTTTTATGATAAAAATTCTAATAATTGGCTCATATTATTTCTTCAATTATATCATATGTCTTATTTTCCAAATACGCAGGATTTATCGATAAGCATCGCGTTTCATATTTCGAGTGCCGGGTATGATAACGTAACCGCGTTATCGTTGAACTGAAGTTTCGTCGGTCACTATCTCAGGGCCATTGGCGATTAATATGATAACTTATTAGCAACAAATAAAGATTCAATATATAGAGGGTGTCCTGTTATGAATGGATAATCTTACAACTGTCAATAGGTCAGATCATGTCCTACTATATGCTGGAATTTCAGTTTAGTAAAAGTCCCACGGTTTTCGAGATTTTGGGCCTTATGTTATTTTTTGAAAAAAAAAAAAAAAAAAAAAAATCGTCTGTTTTTGGTTTTTCGCATATAATTTATACAAATAATATGAATCGACAATAACTAAGTAATTGGCACGATATGCGTGGTACATTGTTTTAATACCGCAGGCTATCAAAGTCAGAAGCTCGAAATAGTTTGTACGAAAACTTTGCATAAGATCTTTTTTTTCATAAAGTTTCATTAACATTCAAGGTTACAAAGGAGACTTTTCTAGATAAAAAGAATAACCAAGATTATTTTTTTTTAAAGCAGGACAAAAAAGGTTACCATTTGTAGAAATGACATGCGAAAAACCAAAAGGAGATTATTTTTATCTCGAAAACCGTAGGACTTTTACTGAACTGAAATTTCAGCATATAGTACGACCTATCGACAGTTGCAGGATTATCCATTCATAAGAGAACACCCTGTATATACACCCGCAGACCGAAAATAATGTATTTCTACGACACGAAAATTTGCAATTAAATAATTCGCAGCACAATCACAAGTCAAAGCACCAAGAGACATTATCCCATTGAACATTCAATTAAAATCTCGAAAGAATCAAAGATCTTCTATCAATGACGCAACTATTAGTGTCGAATGAAAAATCGGCTAGGACTAGAGAGAGCGAGAGAAATGGGGAGAGAGAGGCATATGCTCAATTCGTGCACTCGAGTTTATTGTCCCCTTTGGCTATCCGAGCATCAGGCTCAATTAGGCGAATGCACCAAGAAATGCGATGATTGTGTCACTATTAGTTCATACGTACATCCACGCATACACACACCCACACACACTTATTTGTACACATGTATACGCCAATTCACGAGACCCCGATATTTGGGCTTCGCAATAACTCCAACAGGGTGGCGATCATCATTCCGTAATAAATATCGAAATCACGTGTATGTTTATTTACACACACACACACACACACACACACACACACACACACACACACACACACACACACACACACACACACACACACACACACACACACTCACACTCACGCACATGCACATTTATATAATAAATTATATAAATAAAGGAAATTGTATATATAAAATGATTCCTAAAAATTCACGATTTCATAATCCACGTATCCTAATTTTTTTGTTTTAATAAATTTCCCTTAGATGGTTATTAGGAAACGGCAATTTGATATACACAAAATCGTTCATCATCATCTAATTGATAATAGTATAATTACAAAGATAGAAATATAATATATAAAACATATATATAGTTTCATTCGATAGAGAAGTGTACGTATTAAATAATTCATATTGCGTCCATTCGGTTGCCAGGACTCGATATGAGCATGACCACACAATTCAGTATACGGTGAAGTATATATATACACATATTAATATATAAATGGTGTCGACCGGCACACATGAACCCTTGTTAAACTCATTACTCGATTCGCGCTATTCGCTTAGCTTTGTCCACCCCCGCCGCCGCCGCAGCTCCTTCCTCGTCGTACAAATATGCCGGCTAGAATTCCGCTATGCGTGCGTGAAGATTGAGAATGCACGTATACCCGCATTCGTGGCAATTAATGTTCGCCGCGGCTCTCTGGCTTTACGAAAATCGATTTTTTTCCTATCCGGAATTGGAGGCGATTGTTATGATTTTTATGTTATTATTTTTCGCGAGGTATACGTTTATAAATACCGTGGGAGGGGATAAAAAATGGTCTATTGGGTGGAATATAATTGCATCGTATATTCGCGAGGCGTATAGCGAGCGTGAGGCCCCAAAAATGGGCCCGGTAGGAAGAACGGTGAGCGCGTGTACGTGGGGGGATCGACCGAAGAGGTGTACCTCCTCGATCCCAGTGCTCTCCTGATCACCTGTATCCACTTGGGCCTCATGGCCATTCACTCATCGGGTCACTCGGGAGAGGGGGCCCCCTAGCGGGCCCCGTCAACCCCCGTGCGCACTCCTCTTTTGCTGGCATGCGACAACTTTTTACGATGCGGTTGTACCGTACAATCTTCCACGTCCTTTTTCATCTCCTATTTTTCTTATTTTTAAATTTATTTATTTATTTCTAATACAAATGGCATTGGGTTATTGTTATGCTGCATTGAGTTTATTCGGGCTAAAATTCCAGGGTAGTTCGAGGATTTTTTGTTTCCGACAAAAAGGTGCCTTGAAGTTTCCTGGATAACATGGTTTTTTTTGTCAATATGGGAGACACAAAACTCGTGATGAATTTTTTTTTAACAAACTCAAACAGCGCCAAATATTTTTTTTATGTAGAAAATGTGCATTCTCATGAATAAAGAGGCGATAACTCTGGATTTAAAACAAATGAAAATGTTTTCGGACTTGTTATTTTTATAATAAAAAGAAGAAAAAAAAACAGAAAATTGTTTGAGTTCGATTTATCTTTAATGGGAGAACAGAAAAGAGTGCATTTTTTTAGATTCGTTATCTGTATAATAAAAAAAATTCCTGGGGTTTATTCCTTCCTTCATTTTAAGAAGAAAAAAAAACAAAGATCAGTTGGTTTTCATTCATCTTCAATGAGCTCAAAGGAAAGAATGGGATTATTTGGATTCGTTCTCTCTATACTAAAAAAAGATGATTTGGGTATGCTACCTCTTTAACGAAAGAAAAAAAAATATTGTTTGGGTCTATTACCTCTTTAATAAAAGAAAAATAAAGATTGTTTTGTTTAGGTTGTTTAGGTTTGTTACGTCTTCAATAAAAGAACAGAAAGATTGTCAAGCACACTCTTTAAGGTAGTTCCTCTGCGAAAATCTCAACCAAAAGTTTACATACCATGTTCATGTTTAAAAGATTGATAATTGGTTTAATTAGTAATAAATAAAATTAAAAACTACGCAATATTGACTTGGTACTAGTAGATAATACGATGGATATCATTTATCGCCGTAAAATATATTTTATATTGTGTTTTTGATCTACCATTGCCAGTAAAGTTTTTGCCGGGACTGTCCAGGCTTTGCCCCAATTGTTTTTTTTTCCAGGCTTTGCACCAAAATTGCGAGGACTTCTCATGGTTATATCTTGGAAACTAGATGGTGAATCATTCTCATTTTTTTTTTCACATTATTCGTGATATGTTACTCTAGCTTATCCTCGTTTTTTTATCAATTTCTTAATTTTAGTTTTGACGGTAGAATTAATGATGCTCAGTTTGCCTATCATAACGCATTTGTTACGTGTAAACCAAGCCAACTTTAAGTGTAAATATTTCAGGTTTGGGGTGGTCAAACTTATTCAAATTGCACAGATGTTTGGATAATGTCTTAAATAACATATATGTCAAATTTCAACCATTTCTTAATTAAACTCTTCTGTGGAGGTACTACCTTAATACTAAAAAACATCGAAAAGCAAGAAAAGACAATAGAAACATTTCTGAAGTTAGATAAAAAAGAACGTATAAATCGTCATCTTGAAAGAAAAAGAAAAACAAAAATGAAAAGGGTTGAGAAAAAGATCACAAAGCGAAAAAAAAGTTTAAGATCGACGAAAGCGTTGAAGGTCGTAGACGGGACCGAGGCGTGGAATGCCCGGCGAATGGCTCCTCGAGAAAGGGAAAGTACAGAGAGTTTACGTTATCGCGACAAGCTCGTAGATATTTCGATTGGAGATCGACTACGGGACTACTCGAGTGCGCGATCGAGTACGCGCCGGTGTGTGGCGATTTTCGCGGGCAGTTTGAAAGAGCCGTCGATGCGTCGACCCGGCAGCGCATCGGGCCGACGGGCCCGCGCCCCTCCCAAGTCCCCACCAGGCCGCGCGAGGCCCCCGAAGCGCCCGAGGCACCCGAGGAGTGGGAGCGAACTGGGCCTCGGTGGTCGCTCGCGCGGTTGCCACGTCTCCCTCTCTCTCGCGCTCTTTGGGGAACGCGAGGCGACGTTGGAGAGCCGGCAGGGGCAACCGAGCTGGTTAGTCGAACGCGCCACGGGGGCAACGAGTCGCCGAGGATCGCGCAGCGCTTCTCTCGCAGTCGCATGACGTTCGTTCCAGCGTCTAGACGGTTTTACTGTTACTTCCAGTTGTTTTTTTTCTCCCCCTCCTCCATTCGTATCTTGTACTCGATTTTTGCGGTATCGTCTCTCTCTTTCCTCCGGAGCATTAAAGGGGCCCCGGATTTTTTAATTTTACGAGAGAAAGATTAAACGATTTGCCGATCGCAGTGCGGGAGAGGGGGTCCGATCGATCGCCGTTTAGGACGAGTCTTGTGCGCGAATATGCAGCGGCGAGGGGGCCCGAGGGGGCTCGCGAAACGGAGGACTCGCGTGGGTCAGTGAGCGCGTTCTTGACAGTGCGAATCAACAAGTGCACTAGTTCGATCACTCCTCGTATTGAGTGCCTCTTTCTTCCCCTCTCTCACTCCACGAGATACGCGCAATTTGACGTCCACACTCATCTCGCTCGTGTACGTGTGCATCATCGCGAGTTCAGGATAGGTTTTAATTGGCTCCGCAGCCGGCTCTCGTAATACGAGAGCCGAGCTACTGCGCGATTGTTCTCTCTCTCTCTCTCTCTCTCTCTCTCTCTCTCTCTCTCTCTCTCTCTCTCTCCCTCTCTCCTTCATGGATCAACCAGAGCGAATTCATTCGCCGCCTCGGGACCGAGTGTCGTGCTGATTTTTCTTATTCTCCCTCTCTCTCTCGCTCTCGCTCTCTCAGGCTATCTTGCCCCCTTCTTTTTTAATCGAGTCCCAAGCGATGAAACTTTTCGCTCGCTCGCTTCGTCGCTTCAAGCAACGTTTCTCCTCCTCGTACGGGTTTTAAGTGTCGCGACGCCGTTCACGCGTATACATGCTGTGTTTCTCTGTATGCGTGACAGTGTATTTTACTCGCAATTGTTCGCACATGCTCGTTTTGAGAACCCTTCGGAAGATCGACTCGTGTCATATCCTCGGTTAATCAAACATTTCGCGGCGCCAAAAAAGAAATAGTGACTAGACGCTTATCGTGTACGAAGGGACAGCGAGGGATAGGGGAAATAACAAAACGAGTTTGATCGTTATCGAATCGGCAACAAAGTGATCAACGTGTGTGTATGTGCTTTACAGATATTCATTTCTTTCTATAAATCTCAATTTATATATTTATTTTTATTTTTATTATACAATTTTATGATAATAGTTATTATTGTTTTATTTTCTTTCACTTTATCATGATTATTATTAATTATATTGTGAACATAATTTTGAGATTTATGGAAAGTTGGGTATAGATATATACATGTGAATTTATTTGTACGTGAATATCCACATGTGCGCGTCCGCGTATGTACGTGTATAATACGTAATAAATAGCTGTACGTGATATCATCGTCATTGACGTCGAAGAGCTCCGAAACCGACCGACCGAGACGACGACGACGAACGGCAAGGCGACGCTGGTGCGTCGCGACGCACCAAGATGGAAGTCGTCTACATAGGTGCGTGTGTGTGTGTGTGCGTGTGTGTGTGGGTTTCCGATCCTCGTGGGTGCTTTGTTGTGGCAGGATCGCGCAGTGAGGCACGTGTGCAGTGCCCCCCTTGCCTCAAACGATAAAGAGCCGGGATAATGTTCTTTTTTTTCGATTCTAATTTGTCACAGCTTGCGAGTTATCGAGAACGGGGGGAGATTTGGAGATTGATGGTGGGAAAATAAAACATTCGGAAAAAAATATGCCAAAGAAATACTCCAAAAATAACTTTAGAAAAAATACTTGCCTTAATATACTCAGGAATATAAAGATACTTAGAAAAGTACTCTGATGAACACTCAAAAATCGACCAGAGGGTACGGTAAAAAATACTCCAAGAGCAGAAATATTTGGAAAAAGACACGTCAAAATAGTCGGCGAAAGTACACTGAAAAAGACGCCAAAGTTCATCCAGAGCAAGATATAGCAGAAAATAAGATTACGGGACACATAATACTCCAGAAAATAATACAACGCTACAGAATACTCAAAAAAATTAAGGTTCGGCATAAAATAATCCACAGAATGAGATTTCGGTATGAGATCATTGAAAAAAAAATGATATTTCGGTATAAAATGACTAAAGAAATGACTTCTCGGTATACAGTATTCCAAAAGTAACATTATGGTGCAGAATACCCCCAAAAACTATATTTCGGTATACAATATTTGAATAAATTATATTTATAACAATATAATTATAAAAAATGCCGTTTCGGTAAAAAGTACTCCAAAAATGATATCACGGTGTAGAATACTCCAAAAACAATATTTCGGTGCGGAATACTAAAAAAAAATATACATCGATATAAAATACCTCCAAAAAAATATTCCTGTACAGAATACTCCAATATTTGAATCATTGATTAAAAAATCCTGAACTCATTTTTTGAAACATTTCGGCAATTGTTTTTTCTTAATTCCAATTCGATGTCGGAGGTTGATTATTATGATTACTTATAAAAAGTCATCTCATTTATTTGACTCCCCGTTCATACTGACAACGAGTTCAGTGGCATTGTTTTTTTTTTCATTCAAGGTCACTCAAATCATTCCCCACCGGTTTCATTCCTTCCATTGTCGTAATTATCGTGAATGATTTGAGCCGTATGATAAGCTCCAAGAGAGAGAGAGAGAGAGGTAGAGAGACAGAGGAATGTTCAATTACGAAGTATCGAACAAAAAATGCAGGTCAGCTACTTCTTTATCTTGACTGGATGAAGCAACGTTTGCCTCGAATCTCCAAGTCGGAATACTTCGCCTCTCTCTCTCTCTCTCTCTCTCTCTCTCTCTCTCTCTCTCTCGGAAACCCGCGTAATGTATTTGAATAACAAAGTTTGTCGCTGACCGTCCGTTACCGTGAGCAAGCTCTCTCTCTCTCTCTCGCGTTTATGGTTCCTTGTTCCGTTCAACCGTTGAGCAAATATTTATGTCTCCATGAGCTCGGGATTGGCACCTATAGCTCTGTGAAATTCTATATGTTTTCGAAGTTCGCAACCGTACGGGGAAACTCTCAGCAAGACGATACTGCCTGTCCATCGCTTCTCTTAAAAAATAATATCAAATATACGAGATCAAAGGAGAATGTTGGAGAAGTTATTTTGCCCTGTCAATTCATTTTTCGAAACGTTGCAAAAGAATTCCTGTTTGCATTTAATTCTGTTACGTCTTTCTTTTTTCTTTGGAATTAAATATATTTTCTGATGAAAAGTAAAATAAAATCTAATCTTCTGAATATCGAAAAAATGATCAAAATCTTGACATTGGTGGGTTCCAAAGAATTTAATAACGTGATCAAAATTCTATATAATTATTATCACAGTTTTTTAAATAAAAATTAATTATGTGATAATAATCTCATTCACTGTAATAAAAATAACTATTTTTCTATATAACAAATATTATTGTTATGATAAATAATAATCATTCTCTTCTATAATTATTTTAATTATTATATGTCGGAGCTTGATGTTTCCTTTTTTATTTCTATCATGCTAATGCTATTATATCTAATAAAACTTATGAGAAAAATGTAAACTTCCGATAAATATTTTTTTCAAATTTTTAGCGCGTTAAAAAATTGAATCTTTTGCAAAAAAAGTTCGTGTTGTCCGTCAACTGAACCGATTGTATAATTACGTCACTTTTTGCCGGCAAACGCGAAAGTGCACATGTTATACGATGTGTCCGTTGCCATAAACGAAAACGCGCCAAGCCGGGTTATCTTCCGTTGAATGGTCACTTATCTTATCTCCGTAGGTAAGCGTGTAAGGGTGTATAGCGGGGGAGGGGTTGATTTGACGTCAGGTAAAGGTGGAAGCGATTTCGTCACGGGCCAATTCTTACAAAAATAGAGGGAAAGGGTTTTGATGGCCTTCTATGGTTGATGAGTGGGAATAAATCACACGCAGACCGAAAAAAATGTCGCGTTTATCAGCTGTCCAGAGATGGCCTACTTTTTTATTTCAATGAATTTATGCTAATTCAATTATATATTGTGAGTATGAAAAATCATTTGTAAATTATAAGTTTCGTTTACTTTATTATATTAAAGAATAAAAAAAAATGGAATATTAGTTTGGGTTTGTTCGGATTACTCCGGGTAATAAAAATCGCTGATATAATTCGAATACGAGTTTTGATCGTACACGTTTCTTAATCAAATATTCGGAGAGCAATTAAAAATACACACAAGATAATTTTGTTCACATTCCATAAATACAAAATTATTGGTTATATTTTTGCAATCGAACAAAATTGAGAATACTACAAAAAAATACTACAATACTACAAAAAATCTTTAAAAATAAAATGATTGAAAAAAAATGGATGATTAAAAAATAAAAATGATTCGTCAGTCAATAAATTGTCAGTAGAATCCGCGTTTGCTTTAATTCGCGATTCTCAGGTTTTAAATTGTCATGAATATTCAATTATCAATCTAAGCGACTGGACAAAATTATTGTTAATTTTTTTTCATTAACATGAATAATTCAAAATCAAACATTTTTCAAATAAAAATATTAAAAAATAAATTATTCAAACAGTTAAATTCAGAATAAAATGATTAAAAAATAAAAGATGTTTCTGTAATTATTAAATTTTCTATACGATAGATTTTCTTTTCTTTTCGCATTGTCGAGTTCTGACAAAGAAATGGAAGCACAAAATCGAAGTCAAAGCCTCCCACCACTCGTCGGCGATATTCAAAGAAGCCGATACAAACCAAACGCGAAAGATACGCAGCTGAAGTTTCGCGAGAGCGAGGCATTTTTTTTATCCTACCCGCATGTATCGTTATTCCAATTATTTATTTGCCACGACCATGCATCTCCGCGTGTCCACCTTCGACAGTTATCAGTATTTATTTTCCTCTCGCGACTGAATTCCCTTCGCTCAGGATAGGAGCCACCAATATTTTGGCATTCTGAATCTCACCATTTGAAACGAGTATCGCTCGGATGCTCCATAAATAAGTCACGTACCGATCGTGTCAATTTTCGATATACATGTATACGCCCGTACACCACACCACATATATCTCAATCTTTTTGCACGTCGGCAAGAGAAAGCCGGTACTTTTATTTCGTGTTAGTGAAAAAATAAAGTAAAAAACAAAAAAAAAACGTTTCAAAGTGGAACTTCATGTTTGGAGATTCACGCGCTCGAGTCGAGCGTTTTATATATATATGATAAATTCTCGTACGACAAGCAGGGCGGAAAAGTACTTTGAAATACACAACACGTAATTTGTAGGTGGAAGGAAACTTCCTGTTTTACGTTTTGGATATGTATGTGTGTGTATATATATCCACAACGTGGATATATATGCGCACCAATATATCCAAACTAATATATATATAATACTAATATATATAATGTATAATTTCATGTACATTTTCTATACTATGTATTATTTATATTATTAATACATAATAAAACATTAAAAAGAAAAAGCAAGCATCCATTTATGTATGTACATACACACACACACACACACACACACACACACACACACACACACACACACACACACACACACACACACACACACACACACACACACACACACACACACACACACACACACACACACACACACACACACACACACACACACACACACACACATGCACACACACACACACATGCACACAGCGGAGTAGTACAATCTAGCGTAGGAGGAGGAACGCGGAGGATTTTGTCTTTTTTTTCTCCAACAGTTCGAGAGTAAATAAAATAGGTACGTAAGAAGGAAAAATGAAGACAAAGTGCATCGTATAGAAAAAATATATAAACCTATATATATAATTTTTCTTTTTCTTTTTCTTGTTCCATTATGTATCATAATATTAATTATATATGATGAGTACAATGCATAGTATAGAAAATATACATCAAATTATGTATATATAAATATATACACTTTTATGTTTATTTTCACTACTGTGTTAATTTGTCATATATTTTTTATATCATAATACAAAGGTACATATCATTTGTTATTTCTTTTATAATTACAATGCCATCCATCAGCACAACTCGAAAAGTTGGACAAAAAATACACCAGCATGGAATACTCCATTCGTGTTCTTTGGATCGGTGGATTTTTTTGTTTTTTCTCGAATAGATCGAGGATCCCGTAGCCTCACACATATGTGTACACGACCGAGTAGACGAGTCGTTTCAATAGTTTTCTACTTGCGGGAGGACGACCTCACTTAAAAGCGACTGCGAGAATCGAAGAGTTGAATGAACTGCTACCTATGTACACATGACCCATCATATATATATATATATATATGTGTATATATATGTGTATATATATATGTGTGTATATATATATATATATATATATATATATATATATATATATATATATATATATATATATGATGGGTCATGTGTACATAGGTAGCATCGTATGCATATGCATATGCATACGATACATAAGAGCGGAGATATAATTTATCTACATACTGAACGTTCTGCATTGATATAACCACTTATATAGTTTATATATTGAAGTTCGTCCTGTCCCATGCTGAGGAAGACAATTTTAAATGTTTCACATAAGATAAATTTATTCGGTTTTAACTGAGCAGGCCGAATTTATTGAGCGAATTTCGAACCGTTCTCCCTCGAGGCAATTTACAGCGATGTGAAGTAAATTTGTTTAAGGAGTTTCGGGATAAATGACGACATGTTGCAATTTGCTTGAAATTTATACAGTAAATTCTTTGTCACATGCTGAATGTATTTTCCAAATTTTAAATCGACCGTCTACACCGCTTCTATAAAATTGACAATGGAAAAATTCTTTTCGACATAGGAAGATGCATATAATTGGATAACATAAGGAGTACATTATGACAGTGATGACAACATTGTTATAATGTACTGAGTGGTTTGACGGTTTTGCATGACCACTTTTTCATGTGTAAAATTGCCATTCACCGATAAGCACAGAAAAGTGTTTTTTCAATTCTACATTTTATAGAAACGGTGTAGACGATAGTTTCAAAATTTGGAGGGTACATTCAGTAAATGACAAAGAATTTACTGTATAAATTTTAATCAAATTGTAATATTTTGTCAATTGTCGTGAAAGCCCTTAAATTCAATTGTTACGACGTAACCATCGACTGGATCATGAAATATAATTATATTTTTGAGTACGTGAATTACAGATGTTTTTTGAACGGGGTCTCTTGGAAATTTTGAGAATAAGATGTTAGAAGAAACAAAGGACTAAGAGCCGGAACTAATCGATTATGCAAAAAAGTATCCTGGGAAGTTGCTCAGTAGTCATCTATATTCGAGTTTCTCCCCCCCCTGCGCCCCGCGGCCTCCACAAATTAACGTCCGATTTGCATCGAAATTGAGCCGTGGGTTTTTCGACCTCGGGACGATTTTTTTCGCAGTCATGTCTTGCTCTCGGTACTGTGCAAATGCCAAATTTATCGTCTAGACGTCGAAAGACTCGCGAAATCGTCCTCAAACATGAATCACGCGATCGCCAATTCGAGAACGGGTAAAACAAATAAATTCAGTTACGGAGTTTTGAGGTTATCGATTTTTTTTTCGTAGAAGATTCACGCGTGGTACAGATAAATTTATCGTCGACGCGATGACCGTTCGAAGATCGAGAATTAAATGTCCTGAACACTCGTATGGAGAAGTAACGGCTTGAACGAGAAAACAATTTAGGACAACAAATTTTCTTCGTCATATTATTATTATTTATTATTTATATTTTTTATTTTAATTTTATTTATTTTAATAATTTATTATTAATTATTATTTATATTTTTATCGACATAATTATTGCATTAATTTTTTTTCAATTCACATCAGTATTATTATTAATTTCGTCTACGTAAATTCACCAACTCGAAGAGAAAATCACTTCCAGAAAAAACACCTTAAACTATTGTTTATTTTAATATTTTATTAAAATGAAAATAGAATATTATTCTATTGTTACATTGAGGGAATATTTTTGCAGAATTATTTTCGAAAGATTTGTAGCGTAGCATGATTTAAAACTTGAAAGTATTTTTTTATACGCTAATTATTTTTAAAGTTCTATTTTATTGAACTATTTCATTGATTTAACATAATTCTCGAACTACGTTTCGGTATATTTATATATTTCAATAAAAATTCAACTCTACGATTTTTAGGCTAGGCTTCTAATGAATAATTTTTGTTTTTCAGACGAAAGAGAAGATGTGCAAAAGAAAACCTTCGCCAAATGGATCAATTCGCAACTTCTAAAGGTAAAAGGACAATAAATTTGCTTGCCTTCTTTAAGCGTTAAAAAATCGTATTAGCAATGACGATTTTAATTAAATCGAACAAGTGTTACGTTAATGAAAAAAATGTAGATGCCGTGTCGGGATGAAATTAAATTGTTAAAATGTATTATCGTTGGTGTCCTAGAGTACTCAGGTACTTTTTTGTTGCAACAGAATCATCACGAAGTCATAACCGATCTTTTCATCGATCTTCGAGATGGAAATCGACTTCTTTCACTGCTGGAAGTTCTGACATCCAAAGTTTATGTAAGCGTTTCCTTTTTACGACTTTATAAATATTCAGAAAATAAATTTTAAATAAGTATGACGCGATTTTCTCTCTCTCTCTCTCTCTCTCTCTCTCTCTCTCTCTCTCTCTCTCTGTCTCTCTCTCTGCCTACATCAGTATAAACGTCAGCTCAGATCTTCGCAAGCTTTCTCTAGCAATTTATTTTCAATAAATAATGTCCACACCATTTTTTATCAAGAAAATTGTGCGCCCATCATTTTTTCCTCAGTAGAATATGTCAAAATTTGTTTACGAGGAAGACGAGCTTTTGGAGCGGAGCATATTTTTAAAAATTTCCTGGTCAATGAATAGAAATTGGTAACTATCTTTTTTAGCGAGTGTTTTAAAAATTATTTGTCCACGAATCATCCTGTTGAAAAAATGCTTTACGTTCAAATATTAATCTCTGATGTAAAGTCATCAATGAGGGTTTTCAATTGCACGGAGATTATACTTTTATTGGTACTAGTATTATTTTCTAGGTTCTCGGTGAAAGAATAAAAAAACCATAACAGCTCGTCTTTTCTATTCGTAATTACTGCGAAATAATTTTGCCTTGTACTACTGTGGCAGGTGGATCGAGCGGCAATTTGCATAGAATGACAGCGTGCGCATACCGTCATTCACAACGTAGGCGTACAGGAATTTATATATAGACTCATTGAGTACGAAAAAGCGTACACGTAATTCACGTACGAGGGAGGATGATCGATAGTATTTCTTCGCTTCCTTCGGAGGCAATTTGCATTTTTTAATCCTTAGGAATTGTCACGTCTGCAATTAAGATTACAATTAATAATAAAACTATGGAGGATAAATTGTAGGATTACATTTTTTTCGAACATGTATGGAATTATGTAGCAGATATTCATTTCAATATTTCGAGGACAGAAAATAAATATTTCGATTTAAAAAAAATACAATAATGTATTTTTTTTTCAATTTTAATTTAGAAAAGAGAACGCGGACGTATGAGAGTTCATCACTTGAACAACGTGAACAAGGCACTTCAAATTTTGGAGCAAAATAACGCAAGTTTTTTTTTCGCTTTGTTTATTTTAAGTAACACTTTTATTGAAGGTCAAGTCATAATAACATTTGTAAATTAACAGGTAAAATTAGTGAACATCAGTAGCAACGACATCGTCGATGGAAATCCGAAATTGACCCTCGGATTAGTATGGAGCATAATTCTACACTGGCAGGTAAAATAAATCAACAATTCGTGAATAGTCTTCATACTCTCAGTGAAATTATTGTCCAACGATATCTCGCTAACGATATACTTTTACTGATTTAATCGAAACAGGCCAATAGTAAAAGAAAAATAACGTGTACTCTCGACATGAAAAAATCCACCCATCCTTATCGAATCCTCCCACGCCTGGAACGAAGGAAATCCATCAACGAAATTACACTCTGCAGACCTCTCTTTCCAAGCCCGACCCTCAAGGATTATTGGCGATTTCTCCAACGCAAAGAGGACGACTCGAAAAAAATTGCGTAAAATCGAAAATATTTTTAAAAAATTGCGTTGTTGGTATTAATAAATTTTCCATAAAAAGAACCAACATTGTTACGATAATTGTCTGATAGAGGAAAATAATGAATTAAGTTTATAAAAAAGAACATTGTGTACGTTTTACTATTTTTTTTATAATTCTGACAATTTAAATGTAATTTTCCATGAATTTTGATTAATTTTGATTTTCCATTCATTAGTTATTAATGAATTATTTTCGACGAGTTCGGTTGTTCGGTTACGCAAGAGCTACACGATCCCTGGAATATCCTATTACGTTACACCGATCTCCAACCCTGTATTCCAAAGCGCTAACTTGCAGTTCCTTTCTTTTTTTTTCCAATCCAAATGGAATTTCACGAAATTGACGAATTATCACTCGGCAGGTGCAATATCACTTGAAAGACCTGATGACGGAACTGCAGCAGACGAATTTGGAGAAAACGTTGCTGGCGTGGTGTCGCCAAAATTCTCAGGTAAACTTAATTTTTTTTTTAAGAAAACTTTTTCCTGGAGTTCAACATTTTTTTCAAATTACAAATGTCAATTTCTAACCAGAAGTGCGGGAGCATATTTCGTTCAATTATTTATTGTAAACTGCCGTTCAAAATTCTCCATCTTCATGATAAAATTTAGTGACAATAGAAATGAAAATCCTCAAAGTACAAAAAAAAAATGTTTAATAAAAGTTTTTTGAGTTAGCGGAGTTTATGCGAACTCCAATAAAACTTCGATAAAATTGGCGTTTGACAGAAATTAATCGTCTTTGGGACGGAGCCAATTGATAGCGACGATTGCAATTCGAAAGGGCTGGCTCGTTGATTAATTTTTCTTTCTCCTGTAGAATTATACGGGAGTCGATATAAAGAATTTTACGACTTCGTGGTCGGACGGTCTGGCGTTCAATGCGATATTGCACAGATGGCGACCCCAGTTGTTCGATTTCAACAACATCGCGAGAAAGCATCCAAACGCCCGGCTCGACCATGCCTTTCGATTGGCCCACGATCACTTAAACATCGAACGACTGCTTGATCCAGAGGGTGAAAAAATAATCCATACACAAACAATATTATTATAATAGCGTAAAAATTAATAATAATGTAATGTTAGCAAACAATAAGAAAATACAATTTACCCATTATATTGAACATTACGCGTTAAATGTTTTTGTTAATAAGAATCTTAACAACATTTGTTACTTGTTTTTCACTTTCCACAGACGTGAATACTTCGGTACCGGACAAAAAGTCCATTATGATGTACGTCATGTGCCTGTTTCAATCTCTGCCCCACACCGGAGACGACGTGGGTGACATTGATATCTCGATCGCGAGCGATTCCAGCCCAGTAACTACGCCAGTCACGGAAGTAAGGAACGAAACAAAAATACGATAGCCCTCGGTCTTTTTCTTATTATGGCCCATCGCGGAAAAAAATCACTTCCGGATGAGTGGGCGAGGAGATACGAGCCAGTCAATTTGGCAGTCTCTGGAAAGAGATCCAAAATCTTTAAGAATTCAGAGAAGAGACAATTGACATTTGTCAATTTTCAAATTATTATTGTTATTAAAAAATTGTTGCTCTCATTTGCCTTTTTCATAATGTTTCATGACTTTAATTATATTTGTATTATTTAAACATTGTCGCTATTTTCAAATTACTATTCAATTAATCTATCTAATAGTAATTTTTATCAAAATAGTAATTTGATAAAAATCAAATTACTATTTTACTATTCAAAAATTGTCGGTATTGTTTATTTATTTATTTATATTTTTTTTTATTCGAAAATTATCTCTATGGTTATTAATTTTTGTCCGTTCAATAAGCAGTTTTCATTAATAACAAAATATCAACTGTCAATAATTATAATAACAGTAGGAACAGCAGCATCGCTGATAACTTCAATGACACTGATAACAATAGGAATCCTACGATATCGATGACAACAAGCAACACTCACTAATAACAATGAACAATAAATCAACTGCCGATTAAAAAAATTCAAAAAAAATTGCAAATACAACAAAAGTTTCTCAAAATTTTCAGAGTGGACTGTCAATGGCAAATTTCGGTATACCGGTGTCCCGGCCAATGAGCCTCGCGACCAACGTCTCGGTGGAGCTGGGCGGTTATCAGGTCGCTCTCGAGGAGGTGCTCACCTGGTTGCTGGAGGCCGAGGACAAGTTGAACAATAGCCCCGAGACGGCCGCCAGTCTGGACGCTTTGAAGGAACAATTTCACGAACACGAGACATTTCTCATGGAATTGTCGGGACATCACGACGGTGTCAGTGCCGTCGTGGAGGAGGGAGCGAGGCTTCTCGCGGACGGTGGCCTACAGAAGGACGAGGAGCACGAGGTGCGCGTGCAAATGTCCCTCCTTAACGCTCGCTGGGAAGGTTTGCGCTTGCGGGCGATGGATCGGCAATCTCACATCCACGAGGTTCGTTGTTGGCTCTAAGGGGGGACATACCTTTTAGCGAGAAAATAATTGCTGATTTTAACGTTTTTTTTTTAAAGAAAAGATGTTCACCATTTTTTTAACTCAGAGTAGGTTTTTTAGTACTTTCGGCTGTTAAGCGATTAATGTTTAAAAATGGCGGAGGTAGTGTGTGTTCTAAACGGGTTGCGGCGGATGTTGTCAGACGGCGTGACACGTAGCGCCGGCGCAATTAATCCGAAAAAAACCAACCAAGTTCTTTCTTTCACCAACACTCATGCGCAGAATATGAACCAATTAAAAGTGCGAAATGTTCAAAATCGAGGAAATGGTACGCTCTGAAACAAAAAGATTGCATTTTCCGAAAAAAATGGCTATACTTTGCAATAAAAAAACTTTTTTAAAAAATGTTCTAAAACATTTGGCGTCATGTTTTAGACAATAAGGTGAGAAAGATTTATACCAAGTTTCATCAGAATCGGTCGAATGGTTTTCGAGCAATGCGTCACGTCAGTTTTGAAAATGAAGTCTAGAAGACCATGCCACACCACCGTCATTTTTAAAGATTGATAATTTAGAAAAATACCACCCAACAGCCGAAAGTAGTAATAAAACATAGCAGGAGTCCAAAAAAAATAGTGAAGGAATTTTGCCTTAAAAAAAAATCATGAAAATGAGTAAATAATTTTCCTCGCCCGAGGGTACCCCCATGGAAATTTATATACGCAAAAATATACGGCAAATTTATTTTATTAATAATTGTAATATATGTGAAATGTATGCCATATATTGAAAATATATGTTGCATATATGTGCCAAATTCTAATTTTCGTAACGTTTTTATATATGACATGTATATGCGTGGTATTACTGTATATCACTGTACCATATATCAATGATATATGTAGCATTTACCCTGCATATATACCACGTATATTTAGCATATATGTTGCATACACACTGCATGCATACCACATATATACATATATGCCACAAACTATATTGAAAATATACTTACAATGTACTCAAAATACCCTCAAAATATACTACAAATGTATTTTAACTGTATTCGACTTATAATTGAAATATACTTTAAATGTATTTAAAGTACATCTAAAATATACACGATATATGTTCATACTCCGTTAAAAATATACTTGAAATATGTTCATACTACATTTAAAATATTATTGAAATATATTCAACGTGTATTTAAGATATACTTGAAATATATTTAAACTATACTTGAAATATTCTTAAAAATTTTGTTATGACGTTATTTACATCATTGCACCCTTTTACGATATTTTTTTCTTGTCCTTAATTACGATTATGGTGTTTGCGGTTCAAATATATTAATGGTTCAAATTAAAATTATATCAGACGCTTACACGCCGTAAGGTGGTTTCGAACCCGGGACCTCTGAGTGATGAGCTGGGACCTTCCCCACTGAGCTAGTTCTACTTGTTAAATTATCTTTCGTATCGTCTACATATCGTACAATATACACAGTTAGTTTATTGAGAAATATGTGGATTTACAAAAGTAACTAACATTATCGGATCAATTACTTAATTGCGTTCGCATAGAGAGCGATAATCGAATAGAATTACGAGATTACATAACCTTCAATTTTTTTGTCTAGGTCTTCGCGAGATACCGACTTGAAGATGTTTTTGATTTGCAACGTCATCTGTTACTCAAGTTGCTTAACCAACCATATTTAAAATATATAAAACATACATTCAGTTTGTATGTTTGATATATTTAAGATGTATCTTAAATGGATTTATATTTATATATCGTATAGGTTTTACTCTTGCCCAAAAATATAATTGGCATATCCAATTTTTCGAACCAATTATATTTAATACATGTTTTATATATTTTTCGATATATTTTTTATATATTTTATTTTCATGTGGGTGTATATATTGTTTATATGTAATAGTGTACTTTAACTGTAAATTAAGTTTTATTAAGTTTAACTGTAATAAATTTCCATGGGGGTACCTCCCCCCTCGAATATTCCATTTCGTTTTCATTGATCGCTGACTCGGTTGTAAAAATCGCGCAGGCACTGATGACCATGCAAAAGGGCCAATTGGACACGCTCCGTCAGTGGCTGACGAAGACCGAGGATCGGATTTCCCATATGGCGGTGAACGAGCCCGATCATTCGTCGCTCGAGGAGCAAGCCCGACAACTGCGCGACCTCGAGACTGACATAAACGAGAAACAGGCGTCCATAGACGCCCTGAGGAACATCGTGGTCGTCGTTGACGAGGAAAACTCCGAGGCCGATTACACCCAGATGGAGGACCTTCTTTCGGCGTTGAGCGAACGCTGGTGTCACATATGCAAATGGAAGGAGGAACGCAGCGAGAAACTTCGCTCGTTCAGCGACAATTGGACGCGCCTTATCGACGAGTACAAGAGGCTACTCGTTTGGCTCAACGAGATGGAAATTACCCTCAAGCAAATGGAAGCTGTGCCCGTGTCAGAATTCGGCGAGATCCTCGAGAGGGTCAAGAGGCTGCAAAATCTTCGCGCCGAGATGAGCGCCAACGAGAAACGGCTCGCCAGCATGCAGAAAACCGTTCAGGACATCAGCGGCCAGTCCTCGTCCCACGAGTGCGACGATCTCCTGGAGAAAATCGAAAATCTTCAGGACCAACTCGAGGCCGTCGGACAAATCATGGAAGTACAGACTCAGAGGGTAAGGCAAAGGGGCTGCTCGCCTTGCATCTCTTTTTCCCTTTATTTAACATTTCTTTTTAACAGGTCTTTTCACTTTAGACCCTAAAAAAGTGTATTTTCATGCATTTTTTTTATAGGTTTACATTATAGATATTGATATAAAAGTTGTTACACTTTCGAAGGACATTCTGAAAAATTATTTATTCAAGTCACTATTTATAGACGAAAGTGGTAGTGAAAAAAATGTCCTAAAAAATTGTAGGTCCGCGCTATTGATGAAATCTCGGAGATGGATCATGTGAAACAAACAAATCAAACGGTTTTAGATTCAGTATGTTAATGGCTATAGCGCATATCATATGATTTGTTGTATATGCAAAAATAACAAAATGGCGGACATTTGTCGAAAAAACATTTTTTTCACCGTTTTTGGCAACAAAAAGTAAATATCAAAGTTTTATAAAAACTTTGATATGCTCTATAGCTGAAGTTGTAAAGAATATGCGGTAAAAAAATTCATAACGATCGGTTCAGTAGTTTCGAAGATTTTTATCAACAAGACCTCGAAAAACGTGTTTAAAGTATGTTTGGGTCACATAAATACATACAAAATTTTGTTAATGTATTTCGAAAGTGTATTTATTAAGTGTAATAACTTTTATAACAATATCTATAATATAAACCTATAAAAAAATGCACGGAAATAGCATATTTTTAGAGTCTGAAGTGAGAAGACCCCTTAATTCATTTTCACCGCTTATCAGATATCGAGCTCCGGATTCGATTTTGACACGAGGTCGGAAACCGAAACGAAGCTCGTGAGCGGAAACGAATGGATGACGGAAACTGTCACGAGCATCGCGTATAAGAAGGAACATTCTGAGATGGTAACGTATCTATCGTCAACGTCTACATAACATTATTATTCTTATTATTAATTCGTCTTTCGTCTCTTCGTTATTCTCAATATTTTTATTATTAATTCGTCTCCCGCTTCTTCGTTGCTGTTTTCACTATCATTATTTATCATCATCATCGTTATCATGATTATTATTAATATTATTTGTTATCCTCGCCACGCTTTTTTGTTCTCGTTTTTATCATTATCGTTAGTTTTCATTGTCATTATTTTTTTTTTTTTTTTGATATTAGACTTTATTGCTCCGGGCAACACACTTCCTCAGTTTGCACTGAGAAACATTCACCTACCCCCGAGGGTTAGGCTCGGTCTCAATCTAGACCGGAACAATAACGCTGGGCGACACTCGAGGGTTCCGACACCACCTCGGCTGCCGCCCAGTAAAAAAACGCGCGAAAAGTCCGATAAATTATTATTATTGTTATTATGATTATCACGGTTAATAATATGATTTATTATCCTTAATACACTTTTTTCCTTCTCGTTAATATTTTTATTGTTACTTTTCATTATCATTATTGTCATGATTGTTTATTATTGTTTATTATTGTTTATTATTTTATTTATTATTTATTATTTATTTATTATTGTTTATTATTATTATTGTTTATTATCCTCACTGCGTTTTTTTTCTTCTCATTATCAACATTATTATTATTATTTTTATTATTATTTTTGTTGTTACTTTTAGTGTTATTATAATAATTGGAACAGTAATAATATTCATCATTGTTTATCCTACTTCCTACTGTTTCCCTCTTTCTTCTTATAATTATTCAGATCAATATTTTCATTTATCATTTTTCCTTTTTTTTTTCTCATTTTCACACCCCTATTATTTTTATTTTCATTACTTTTCTAATCTCTTCTTCGCTTTGTTTCTTATCTCTTCATTATAATTTGTTGTATCATTATGTTGTATTACTATTTTGATTAATTCTTGTTCCTCCTTACCTTCGTTTTCATCTCCTTATTATCAACTTTGTTAAAACTATTATTATTATAACGATTATCATTTGATGGCAAAAATAATAAAATAATGCGAAAACAAATAATCTTAACATACTTGTTTGATCGAATTGATCGAAAGTCCGAGCAGCCGCAGCACAGCGACTCGAAGAAACGACGTATCGCCAGCAGCGCGAGGCAAAGTTTCGAGGCGTCGCTGTCAAATCTGTACAAATGGTTGGACTACGTGGATCTCGAGATCGGACGATCGGAGGGTGTCTTCGACGAATTGAGCGTCGACGAGAAGCGCGTGGTTTACGAGGACACGGTGGCCGATCTCGAGTCTCACCGGATCGAGTATGAGAAATTGATGACCGCCGGGGACACGTTGATAAACGAGCTACGACAATCGAACGAATCGTACGACGAGGAAGTTACGAAGATGACGGACGTAAAGAATTGCTGGCAAGCGACGAACAATCGTTTGCAAGAGATCAAAGAGCGTATCGATTTTTTGCTCGAGGTCAGAGAGTTTCGGGCCGAATTGGCCAATTTGAACATAATGTTGGACGGCTATACGAAGTGGTACGAGGCCAATCAGGGAAACAATCAGATCGAACCGCTCGGGGTAAGTGTCGGGGACGGGAGATTTTTTTTAGGTACTTTGTAGTGTTTGGGCTCGTTTGAGTTCGGCCATTTCCAATTTCGATCACGGAAACTCAGTACGCAGATTTGAAAAAAAAATATTGACCAAGTGTGTTTATTGTTTTTCATTTGAATTCTTGAATCAAATTTGCATTTACATTAATTTAATTAATAATAATTTTCTTATTATTAATAATTAAGTATATCTTTAATTTGTTTGTTCGTTATCAATGTTTTTTCAATTTTTATTTTGACTATTTCCGAGATTTATTGAAAATATATTTATTTATTTAAAATACGATCTATTTATCGACGTTGAGTAATAAAAAATGCATGTGCATCTAATAATGTTGGCATTTAGTATTATTTACTCAGAAAACTATTTAGTCCTATAGCCTAAACGGTTCTACGTAGATGTTTTATTTGAATTCAGTAGCAAATTCATGAAAAGAGTAGTACGCTCTGCCGCCGCAGCGTGGCGCAGAGCCTGGGCCTTCTCTCGCAAGCCACTTGCACTCCGAGGAAGCATACAATCGAGAAAGAATAAATCCGAGACATTTTTTTAAACAGCGTACTTCGGTTGGTTTATTTCTCTCTTTATTGATCGGCAGTTTCGTCACTCTATACAGGTGAAATTGAAGTCGATGAAGTCGCAGGAGGACCGCATAAAGAAGCTGGTCGCGAAAGCGAAGCACTCGGTCGAGACGCAGGCGGCTGGGAAAGACGCCGTCGAAATCGACAAGGACATGAAACATTTCACGACCAGATGGGACAGTCTCTTAAAAAAGTACGTCATTCTCGAGTCTTTCTACAAATAAGAATCATTTCGATTTTGCGTACGTCGAACGGAATCTTTTTTTTTCATTTTGTACCGTGGTGAAAAATAAAAAATGACAAATTGCTCTTTAAAAAAATTATTCCCTATTTACGTTCGACAAACAGAAACATTTTTCCCCCTCTAGGGCTCAAAAAATCTCTAAAAAATTGTTCGTTAAAAAAAAAGAATAATCTATAATTTACTTCTGACAAAAATAATTTTTTAAATACTTTTCTCCAGTGCTCAAAAATTCTAAAAATATATTTCTCCCTAAAAAAATAATTTCTGATTTACGTCCGACAAATTGAAATATTTAAAACAAAGTTTCTTCAGTTTTTGGAAAATCTTTAAAAATATTGTTTGCTAAATTTAAAAAATCGTCCTCATTTACGTCTGGCGAAAAAAAACCATTTTTCAAAATCTTCTCCAGAACTTGAAAGTAAAAAAAAATATTGCTCAGTAAAGAAAATCATTACTAATAATTGGTGAATTGACGATCCCATTTTTGAATCGTTCTTTTTCGGCTCATTCCAGACTCGGCGATCGTCTCGCAGAATTGACGAACGTAGCGGAGAGAAATCCTCCGAAGAAATATACGGAGACAATGGCGGAACTGTTGTCCTTCATAAACAACGCCGAGAGCATCCTGTTGTCCGAGCACGCGGTCGTGTCCGACCGTCAAACGATGGAGAACCAATGCCAGCGATTCGCCAAGCTGCAAAATTCGCTGGAGGATAACCGAGAAAAGTTGAAATACGTGAACGCTACTGGACACCAATTGATCGCGAGGATCAACGACGAAGCGACGGTCAAGCGATTGCTGGACGACCTGCAGGACCTCAGTACCAAGTGGAGCGATATACCTGTCATTTTGGACGAGAGGCAGCAAAAACTTTCGAAAGGTCGGTTGAAAAACGCTTGACTCAAGTTTTACTGCAATCGCTAACATAATTTGTTAATTTTTTTAACAGTACCGGGAATGGTTTTGACTAAACAAATTTTGTCGACCCGTTTCGGTTTGTTTGAATTTTCCATCAACGTTTCCTAGATAAGAATAATAATTTATTATGAAAGTAGAAATAAACCATTTTGATGGTCACTTTTATGAGAAAATATGTACTATTATTATTTTATCATTTCATTCAATACTACTATTTTCAATTTTCATACAACGTATTTACAATTACAATATTCACAATACCGAGAAACGCTTGACTCGAATTTTACTGCGATAGTTTATTCTATTCGTTTACTTTGCAAACAATACACAAAATAGTTTTCGCCAATTAATTTTTATTGACGTTTACTAGAAAATAATAATAATCCATTACGAGACTATAAAAAATAATTTTGTTAGTTTATTGAACACAAGTTTTTTAATTATTGTACAATTCATTTACTTTTATAATATTTACAAAATTCATTATTTTTGTGTGTTAATTATTCTTTTTCCTTATTTTCTGTAAATGTTAAATATTTAATTCGAATAAATATTTAAATATTTACTAATAGCCAATACATAAAATAGTACATTTACCTTTTATTTTCAATATTGATACCTACTGATATAATTAATAAATATGCGAATCATCATTATAATTTAATCACATAAATATAAAAATATTCATGTCTATACCGCAGACATCAACGCTCTGAACGAGTTCGAAAAAGAGCTCTGTCGACTGGAGGACTGGCTGGAAAAATCCTGCAGGTATCTGGAAGAAGTTTCGGAGGACGCCGAGGTGAAGGACGTAAAAACGACCGAATTCAAGCTCGAACAGATTCGTTCTCTCAGCGACGACATCGAAAATACGAAACCGGCTATCGAGAGCCTCCAGATATCGACAAATTTGTTGCTGGAAAATTCCGAGCCAAAGTTCGCCGGTGTACTCAACAGACGCCTCGAGGCCGTGTCGCAAAAATGGAACGCGATCGTCGACGGTGCCAAACTCCACGGCGACAAATTCGAAAATGCACTGAAAAAGAACGACGAGGTGAGTCTTCAAGCAAATAAAAAAAACAAGCCGAACAAAAAAACAATACTTTGGAAATAATGTTTTTATAAGTTGGCATTTTTTATAATAAGTGTATATATATGGACTAATTAAAAGCTTTGTCACCAACAAAGCATTTAATTCGTTTATTTTTATTGATGTTTCGAGATAGTTTTTATGGAATTTCTTGCTCCGATTTTCTCATTTTTTCATCAAGAGCTCATTTTTAATTAGCTGATTTTTATTCCCATTTAATTTCGGCTCTCATTTTTTGAGCGTTTTTAAATGGCAAATTTTGAATCAGCCGGTTTTTATTGACATTTTAAATTTGTCTTTGGAAACATTTTTATATTCTTCTCCCTCTCTGGCTCTCGCTCTTTCTTTCTGTTATCTCTCTCTCTCTCTTTCTCTCTTCGAATCGTATTTTAAGGAAGAAAATTATTTAAAAAATGTGTTATTCGTATTTTTCATTATTAATTCATCTTTATAAAAAATATTGTATCGGTCGCTCGCTCTCTCCCTTTCCCTTTTCTCTTGGCTGTATAATATCTCTCCGATTAATAAATTTCAATACATTTTAAAAAATTTGGTACGCTTCAGGGGTCTTCTTACTTTAGGCGTTAAAAAAGTTATTTTCATGCATTTATTTGATAGGTTTATATTGTAGATATTGATATAAAAGTTGTTGCACTTAATAAATATACTTTTAAAATACATTTAAAAAAAATTTATTTAAATTACTATTTATGGACGAAAATGGCAGTTAAAAAATGTCCCAAAAAATGTAGATCTGCACTGTTGATAAAATCTCGGAGATGGATCATCCGAAACAAAAAAAAATCAAACGGTTTTAGATTCGGTATGTTAATGGCTATAGCACATATTATACGATTTTTGATATATGCAAAAATAACAAAATGTCGGTCATTTAAAAAAAATGTTTTTTTCACCGTTTTTGGCAAAAAACATTAAATATCAAAATTTAAAAAACCCTTCATATGCCCTATAGCTATAGTTTTAAATAATATGTGGTTAAAATGTCATAAGGACCGGTTGAGTAGTTCCGAAGATTTTATCAACAAGCCGTCGACAAACGTTGTTTCCAGAAAAACGCGTTCAAAGTTTGTTTGGGTTACATAAATATATTTTTTTTAAATTTGCACATGTATTTCAAAAGTGTATTTATTAAGTGTGACAACTTTTATACCAATATCTATAATATAAACCTATGAAAAAAATTCACGAATATAGCCTTTTTTAGCGTCTCAAGTGAGAGGACCTCTTAATTTTGACGACCATAATACATTTTGATAAATTCAATTTGGATTCCATGTATCCCAATTTTATACTCATTCTTTAAACCTTCATTTTATTAACCAATTGATTTTTCACAAAAATCCTCGATCGTTTCGATCTTTTTTATCGCCAAAAAAATCATCGTACCTGCAAAATTGCATTTTTTTTTGTTCTCTCGAGTCTCTTCCTTGACCGCACTTTTTCTGTCGCAGATAATAAACGGCATCGAGGATTTCACGAACTGGCTCTCGAGTCTGGAGAAGGCGATACCAATCGACACGAAGATAACAGCGTCGATCGAGCTCTTTCAGAATCGCGGCCGCTATCAAAGTCTCAAGGAGAAGGTTGACCGTAGAGTCGAGGAATTTCGTAATTTGAACGAGATGGGAAACGACAAGCTTCTCAGCTCGGAGGGCTCCTCCGTCCAAGAGCTTGGCAGACGTTTCACTTATTTGAACGCCAGATGGACTGACGTTACCGATCGCATTTACGAGCGTTACAGGCAGCTCCAAAACGCGAGCCACGAGTACGGCGAATTTCGCGCCCTTGTTGCCCAGGAAAGCGACTGGCTCGACAAGCTTGACAAGCGGCTAAAAAAATCGACCAAGAGCGCCGCCGACGCCGAAGAAATTTCCGAAGAATTGGACGTGAGTACTGCTGCTGCTGCAAAAAATATCGATTTTTCTCACCGATAATTGTTTTTTTACCGATAAAACAATTTAAAAGTCAAATTTTGGAAATTCTGTTATGTGCATTTTTTGTTTTTTTTTTTTTCCCCAGGATCTGGAGAATTACATTCGCAACCGTCCGGATTGGCGGTTCGAAAAGATTCGCGAGATCGGCAAGCAGCTGATCGAGCACGATATAATGACGCAGTCGATCGGCAATGATCTCGAGTCGTTGACGAGCCGATGGGACAGTCTCAATCTGAAGGTACGTTGCTCGCAATCGCGGAATGAAAAGAAAAGAAAATCCCCAGCAAAAATAATGACTAACCTACCGATTTATTCGATCGCCTTAGCGATCGATGGATCCGAAGAACTTTTTCGTGCTTGGAAATATCACGATAGTTCGATTTATTGGCACGATCGTGATTGGACAAAATTATTAGTTTTTGCGGCATTGCTAAAAAAAAATTTGCGGCTCATCGTATTGGAGGTCTCCTACCCGTAGGATGACCCTACCCGTTGGTCTCACGATTTTTTTCGTTGTACATAACGATATGCGTATATATGTATAGTGTAGTGAAAATTGCATTGTGACGAGTAGGCTGGCGAACGGGCCAAGCTGTTGGAAGGATCGGTGAAGCAAGCTCAACAATCCGAGGGACGAATATTAGCCCTTCAGAATTCTCTAACGCAAGTAGACTCTGTACTAACAGCACGGCTCGATTGTGACCTCACTGCCGACGATTTGCCACACGATTATCAGGTCTGTCCAAAAAGAAAACAGTAAACATTTGTCAAGTCAAAAACACTCTCGAAAAAGCGAGAATAATATATATATATATATATATATATATATATATATATATATATATATAAATAAAATAATATATATATATATTATTTTCAAATCACACAAGAAAGTCTAATTTGAAAAAATAATATTTCTTTTTATATTTCGAAATGATACTTTTTTAAAAATATTTTGAAAGGAAATATAAAAAAAGCCTTACAAATAATAGCTTGAAAAAAAAAAATTTCAAAATCATATTTGAAAAAAATGTTGAATAATATTTTGAATAAAAATATTTCGAAATTATATTGTGGATAAAAAGTATCTCGAAAAAGAAAACAATATCAGCAAAAGACTTGCTCCTCGCGTCTGAAAATTGCTTCAATTTTCGCAACTGTAAGAACGACGGGGGAACATTGCGGAGAATTTCCCTTCTTCTCTTATTATGAAATCTTTGCACCAAAGCAGAAATTGATCGGTGAGATGGAGGGTCAGCAGTCGACCCTCGACGAGATGATGACCCAGATCGAGGAGTACAAGGCATCAGGGAAGCACGAGGCGGCGAGCAGACTTCAAGAACAAATGGCACTGATAGAGCAGAAATTTTCCGAAGTACAGAAGAAGTTCGATCGCTTTCGATCGCCGACGAATCTCGAGCCCCGTCTCTCCCGAGCTCTTCGCGAACTCCGCGGTATCGAGGAGGCCACGTGCCTACTCGAACTCGCCTCCGAAGATCCGGAAGCCATCGAGGGACAACTGAAACATTGCCTGGTAACTTGCGCCTTTTCTTCCGCAATAATACTTTCCTCTTTTTTTCAATAATTTCAATTTTTCGCTATTAGCTTTTCAGTTTTGTTCTCAATAATATGATATTTAAAAAATAAAGATTATATACAATCTGAAATATAAAAATAATAAAAATAATAAATAAAATATCACATGTAAAATTTGTGACACGCAAAATATTCGTTAGACCGGAGGAAAAAATAGCTAGCCTTCCAATTTTTTTCTGCCACTTAAAAACTATTTTTCAATCGTCTAGAAATTTTGAATTTCCCCATTTCTTTTTCGTTTCAATGTGCAAACGTTTTTATTTGCCCGCAGCGCTTCTACCAAACGTTGAGCGAGATAAAGAGTGAGATCGAGAGCATAATCGTGTCAGGACGTAATTTGGTCGAGGACAAGAATGTCTCGGAGCCGGAGAAATTGACGAAACGCATCGACACCCTGAAGAAATTGTACAACAAGCTCGGCCTCGAGATCACAGAGTCCAAAGCGATCCTCGAAATGGCCCTCGAATTGTCACGTGACATGTACAAACACATGATCTATATCAACATGTCGGTCGACAGTATCAACAAGGAATTGGACACCCAGAAGAACATGCCGGATACGCCTGTCAACGCCATCTACGTCAAGGTCGGCATTTTTTTTCTTCTACTCCGCTCCATCGATAGGGTCGTCACGATTTGCTGTTTTTTTTCCCATCGCAGGAAACTCTCACCGAGGTTGTGCCGCGCTTGAACATTGTCAAGGACAAGCTGTTCAGATGCCACGATGAATTCACCAAATTGTGCGATCGCACGTATCTCGAACAACTCAAGGACAGGATGTCCGACGTCGTCGGACGATTGGCCAGTACCGAGAGGAGACTGCGAGTCTGCAGTGGTGCAGAGGTAAATACATTTTTCTCTACCAGAGAAATTTTTAATAGAAATGCTCGAGTGAATATTTTTGTTCATTCAATTATCGCTTTTTCAATACGAATTTACCAGAATAATTACCGTTTCAGGACGAACCGAACGTTGACGAAATAAACGCGTGGCTCTTGCAAATGGAAGAGAAGCTCAATAATTTGGACACTATGCCCATTGATCAATTCAACGAGCAGCACTTCGATAAGTGCAAGGTAGATCACGAAATTCTTTTTTTTTTTAATTTGATTAAATGAAAATTGACAGTAATAATAAAATTTAGAATTTTGTGTAACATTTATTACAAAGAATATATATATATATATATATATATATATATATATATATATATTTATAATTTATACATATAGTTAACAATTATCTTTATTATTTTAAATTATTAAAATGATAAATGATAAAAAAATCAAAATTTGAATAAATACATAATTAAAGTTGAAATTACAAATTATAGAAAATTATAAATCGTTTTTATAATTCATATGTATACATACATACATATATATATATATATATATATATATATATATATATATATATATATATATATATATATATATTTATTTATTTATTTGTACAAGAAACAATGCAATTTGTCCTCTACAAAAGGGAAAATTATCCTTTTTTAACTCAAGGCAATTCAGTGCGAGATGACAGAGGCCAAGCCGAAAGTGCTGCAGCTGCAACGCTCCGCTTTTTATCCGAAAGTGGCAGCCGTCTGCAAAAAGTGGGAGGAAATCATCGGGCGAATTCAGGTACGTAGTAAAAAAATGATCGAGTCTATATGCGATGCTTTAACGAGAACAAAAGGAAAGAAAAAGGAGACGTATCACTTCATTCTCTTTCATTAATTCGTAGATTTGGTTTCTGTCTATATATATATATATATATATATATATATATATATATATATATATATATATATATATATATATATACACAGAGTATAGTATATTAAAAAACATTCATATTTTGTATAATCACTCATTGCTTTATCACTTATGGCTTGTAACTCGCTTAACACTTTTAATTAACATGTAGATAAAGAGGAATAGTCAATAAATAAATAAAAATAATTAAAAAACTACCAACGAACCTGGCGGCAATGGAATATATAAATATTCAAAAAAATAACTGTACAAAACGTTATCTGCATTTGTAAAAAAAAATAGGGAAATTCTTTATTAAATCGATACCCATTTTCATTGTTTTTTCCATCAACATGTTATAAAAAAAAATAATATCAACCTGATCTTCACTGCTAATCAATAATCGTTCCAATAACAAAGGAACATTTATTCAAAATAAATTCCTAACAAAATAATTCTCACTAATTGCTTGACTAAAATACCTATATGTTATCAGTGTCGGTAAAAAAAAACAATAAAAAATCGCGGATTTAATTGTATTTTCCCTTCCATCTTAATTGACACCTTTTTTTTCATTCGAGAAAATATCCGAGCAGAGAAAAGGGCCGCGATTATCGTTTGAGAATAAAAAATAAATAAAAAAAGTTCCCGAAACTGTTCCATTAGTCGATACGACTTGACATTAACGATTGTCCGGAGAGGCCATAAACGAGCATCGAAAAGGACGTCGAATCGAATACGCAAATCACACGATTAGTCCCGTGCACGTCGTAATAGAACGGTGACTTCGACAAAAATTAAAACAAAAAAAAAACAAACATAATATCGGGCCTTCCGTAAACGTTCATGGGCCAAACGACGAAAAGTGCGAATTTAAAACGAATGAATGGAATTGAGTCGGCATTGAGGTAAAAGTGGTTTTCACTGTGGTGGTCTGTCCAAGAGGTGTCTTCTGCTTCTCAACGGTACCGGCTAATCGTTACCTCATCCACTTCTCGTGTACATATACATATACATATATATTTCTAAGCAATAATAATAATAATAATCATAATAATAATGTTATTTGGAAATAGAGGCATAAATGGCATAAGTCAGTTTTGGTGACTGAATAAGGGTAAAGATAGATCACGTTATTCTTCTCTCTTAGCACCGGAGTCTCTCCCCTTGAGCAATCACTGTTACGTTTGCACAATCACGATCCAAAGGGAAAAAGCACACTCTCATATACATACACACGCCATTAAAATGATGCATTATTAATGTCACATAGATTACTATTATTTTTTGGGAAACGTCTATTTAAAAAAAATATATACGTACATATTTGTAAATTTTCGGATGATTTTCGTAATTGTGTCAATTTGGAGGCAAGCGACATACGGGCTTCTCCGTAGTCATTCTGGCTGCGCGTAGAAAAATGAAAGCAACACTAAGAAAATAAAAAAAAAGATAATTAAGGAAGTGAGCAAGAAAAATGAAGACACAATTTTCGCTTTACTCGCACACAAACGAAGCGCATGGTTTGAACTCATTTAGCCTGGCTTCTTGCGTCCATATACATAAAACGTTTACAGTCATCAAATCCCATTAATAACACTGTACTCCAGCACTTCTGTTCTGTACCTAACTTGTCGGCTCTGTGGTTTGTTACTTTTATTTTTTCCTTTGGGCGCGGAAAGCACAAGGATCGGAAGACGAGTCATCGATGAACGTTGGGGCACCGAGAGATTTTTATGTTTTTTACGAACACGTGAATTAATTTTTTTTAACGATCAGTTCGTGTAGAGGCAAAAAGTAGCCTGGTGTATAGGCAGCCGATTTTTTTTGTCAATAATTGGATAATCTTTCGATTTTTTTTTGACGTGGCAAGGAAAAGTGTTTTTTTTATAGCCGAGAGTACTCGGTGAAGTTTATTTTTGATAATTCGACTGCGTTTTTTGTTCCGATCAATTTATATTTAATAAATTAGTTTATAATTTATATGTAATTCATACATTTTATAAATTAATACTTAAATAAAAAATAATACAACGATCTTAGCGATAAATCGGTTGTTTTACCGATCTCTAAAGACTTGAAAAAAGACTTTGAAACAATGACTTTCAAGAAATCATTTGAACGTCCTTCGATGACCTCGTCCAACGACGGTACCATTGAAAAAAATTGTTTTTCATTGTTTGGTAATGGGGAAATAATGGCGTCTGACGCGAGTAAAATTTAGTGAAGAATGGTGTGTTTCGCAGGCCCGGATACTCAGGAACACTGACGATATGTCGATAGAGAAGTACAGTACGGGTGATGTTAACAAGGGGAGAGACAATTTCGGCGAGAATGATGATTCATGCAAGATTGACGATGAAGATGATGAGTGCTTAACGTCCGCTACCGGTAGATTGTCAGATAAGAGGTTTCGCGATGAGGTAGGCGCGTTGATGAGGCATGAGGATGAGAGAACGTACGGGATAGGCTATCTGAATCCTGCGTTCGACGATAAAAAGCAAAGCCCGATGAGTTCGGTGCCGAGGACGCCGAAGAGTTCGCCGATCGTGGTGCCGATGCGTAGCAAAAAATCGTCAACAAAGTTGGACAAGGCAAAGGATCGCGGTGTCGACGTGAGCAGAACGGCGAGACGTAAGTTGGACATGAGCTCAATACCAGATGTGGTGCAAGCCTCGCAGCCGCAGATCGCCAGGAGCCTGGAGACGTCATCGTCGTCCTCGCGATCACCCGACGAGGAAGACGACGACGAGTTTTTTCTCTCGAAGAACAGCAAGCTCTTCTCGCAGGTCTCGACCAATACCCTTGTACCTCGAGAAACGACCTCCGCGACTCGAGCCAATCCGTTTCACATAGTCGCCGTGAGAGAAATGGAGATCGTCAAGTCCGTAGCCTCTTCGTCCTCAAACAGTCACGTGGTCTTGCCGATCGCGAATTTCGGCGTCGAGCTGATGCCCCAGGTCGTCGAGAGGGTCGAGATAGTCGAGGACACGGAAACCGAGTCCATCGATGACGAGGACGAGGACGACGATGAGCCCCCCAAAGATTCGGACAAACGATCTTTACCGATCTCCAAGAGACGCACCTTCGCTCCCTCGACTCCGAGGAACACGAAGAAATTGACACTTCTGCGGCTCGACGATGACGTTCTGCCCAAGAAACATCTTCAACCGATGATGCAGATACGTCGCAAGGGCCTGATGCGCTGCTCCAACAAAATGGCGAACACGCGCAACACCGGCAAAATGGCGGTCGCGAGCAAACGCAACGAATCATCCGATTACGCGAGGTGGAAGGATTGCGAGAGTATAGACGAGTACCTCATCCTGGACGATCGGAAGCCTCGACCGAGCGGCGCAACCGGAAGTTCGGCCCCAACCTCGAGAATCGCTAGACGCGAGATCGGCGAAAAATCGGTCGCCATTCCTCGAGAGATCGAGATCAACCGGACCGTCGGAGACGCCGCTGATTTCCCGACGACAACGATGATCGCGCAGAGTCGCGCCAACTTCCCCAGAAAAATGAAATCCTCGTTCGTCGACGATACCGCCGAGGATTGCGAGAGTTTTTACGGTAGTGACAAAGAGACCGACGATCCTTTGATCTTTTCCGACGATACGGAAATCGATGTTTGTAGTAGCTCGAGCTCCGACGAGGAAGACGAGGAGACGAGGCTGAGAGAGCGAGATGTACACCTCTTGGACAAGGTAAAACCCGAAAGATCTGAGAAAACGAAACAAAAGCACCAAAAAAAGAACAAAAAACGATGTCTCAAAAAGTTTATACCGGGGGGAAAAGATCTCGTACAATTTTAAGTAAAAGATGGTTTATAATAAACAAGATGAATAATAATGTCGTTAATGATATTTTATAAATACAATATTGCCAATAATAAATCAACTACTAATTAATTAATCATTCGTAAATTGTATGAATTTCATAAATGATATAAATGAATATAATCATTTTGTATATAAATTATATAGAAAATAACTAAAGTAATTGCCAACGCATCCATTACTACTGATTATTGTATAATTGATAAAATAAACAATTAAATTAATTAAACCAGTAATTAATTAGTAACCGCGACTTGAATAATTAATTTACAATGTTAATCATTAATGATTCATCGATATACTGATTGTCGAAAAGATAATAAATATTTATAATAACTAACTAATTAATTAGAGCTTTACGAATAAACTCTATGATTTAAATAAATCAAGTAATCAGTCTAATATTGACAATAATTATCCTGAATATTCTTGATATCCTTAATAATTATTCCAAATATTATAAATAATTAATCCAGTCATTTTTAATAACCGAAGTACCTGACAATGCCAGGGCAATCGAAAAAAAAACACGCCTCATTCACATGGCAGATTCGCTCTGAATTTTGTTCCGCGATCATTTGCGTGGTACGAGTTAATTTTCTTCTTGTCCGCCGTTTTTCCGTGTATACCCAGAATCTCATGGACAAAACGTCATCTCGCGCTGGGCCGAAAAGTGCTGAGGTCCCGAAGCAAAGTGTTGAGAGTAGCAGAGTGGCCAGAAACGCCGCCGGCTCGTCCAGGACCGGGTTCGAGAAAAACATCATCGAGTTCGAACAGGCGGCCCAATTGATGCTCAGACGAATGGACGTCATGCTGATGACCATAGGAGCCATCGCCAGTGAAAAGGATCCAACGAAACGTCTCGAGGTACGATCGTGACGATTCCTTATTAGGGTTATTATTGTTATAGCTATTATTGTCATTGATTCGAATTTTTGGATATCTTTTCTTCGAAACTCTTAGAATTGTGCGATAGCTCGATCGATTGAAACATCGGTACATGTCGATGAAAAATATGGAGTCGCAAACTAAAAAATCGACAAGTGTAAAAGAAAACAGCGATCGACAAATAAAAAAAACGGCAATCGGCATAAACATTCGCTCGTTAACACACACAGACGTAAACAAATCGTTAGGAAGTTCACGATCAATTTTTTCAACTTGTCACGAAAAATACGCGTTCACGAACTCAAAAAATCGGCAATCGACAACAAAATTGGATCATTGACGGACGAACCCTTTGGAAGTTCATGATTAACGTTTTCGATGTCAAAGAAAAATTTGCGATCGCGAACTAAAAAATCGGCAGTCGGCTAAAAAATTCAATTGTTGACAGACAAAGACGTTAGAAAAATCGTTAGGCAGTTCTCGATCAATGTTTTCAATTTGTCACGAAAAATATGCGATCGTGAATCCAAAAATCGGCAATCGGCAAAAAAATCGTTCGTTAACATACAAAGACGTGAGGAAATCGCTAGGAAGGTCACAATCATTGTTTTCAATTCATAATAAAAAAAATATATGATCGCGAACTTGAAAATCGGCAACCGGAAAAATGGCATCTTTGACAGACAAACCGTTTGCGGCAAATCTCGGTAAATTTTTTCAATTTGTTACGCATATTATGCGATCGCGAACTAAAAAATCGGCAATGGACGAAAAATGCACTCTTTGGTAGACAAAGACGTTAGAAAGTTCACGATGAGCTTCCTCACTTCCGGTTCTTCACAGGTTTTGAAGGGCGAGGTGAGTTGTCTGGCGCCGGATGCTGCGGCTCTCATAAGTCGCGGCGACGGTCTGGTGATGACAGTGCACATGAAGGATCCCACGAGAGCCGAGAGAATAAAGAACGATCATCAGGATAAATTGCGCAGCAAGTGGCACCAGGTGATGAGCGAGGTGGACGCGCGACGCGTCCAGTCGCAAAAAGCCGAGGAAATGCTCAAGCAGTACAACAAGCTGATCGAAGATTTTGAGGAATGGTTCCACGACGTGCCCGCCAAATTGGAGCAGGCGAACAACTGCGAGGGACAATTGGAGAGCTTCACCGAGGAATTCGACGCCAAACACGAACAAGTACAGACGCTCAACAATTTGTGCGCCGAGCTCAAGAAATTGAACGTCGGCTATGCGGAAACCGTGCGCTACAGCATCAACACGAGATGGCAGGAAATAAGCTCGCAATTCAAGAGATACAGCGGCGGCAAGGACAAGGACAAACTCGTTACCGACAAAAAAGTCGAACTGGTCAGTACAAAAATCTCTTCTCGGGCCGTCGGTTCTTTCTTTCTCTCCTCTCTCGTTGTTCGTACTTGCATATATGGAAACAATTTTTCATTTCGAAATTTCCTCGAACGACGCGATGTGCACGAGATAATTTGATTTATCGGTCTTGGAAAGAGGTAGAAAGGACAAATTTGAATTTCATCGGGGTGACGAGAGCAAAATGATTTGTGGAAATAATTTTTTTTTTTGTTGAAATATCTTTATTGATATATATGTTCAATGAAATATTTTTATTAAAATATTTTTATTTCTTTTGAATTTCACTACTATAGTAATTGTAATTGTAATTCAACCCAAACTTCAATAGTAATGTAATTGATAAAATTACTTTTACTTCAATTAATATTTGTTTGAATAGTAATACAATACAATGACGGCGAAAAATAATAAACGAGGAATAAATGAAAGGATAATCATTGACATTCAATTATAACGCTTGTGAATCTTAAGAAAGGAAAAGAGTAAAATCATATTGAAATAAGAAGCTCGGAGAATGAACATGATAATTCAATTGTAAAAGTAAAAGTTGTGAATTCAGCTGCAGGTTTTTCCAATATTTTTCCAAATAATATCTATATATCAGCATAACTCAAACCAACTCTTCAAAAAATTGGCCAAAATTTTCGGTCAATTAAAAGTCAAAAAGTAAAAAAGCCGGTCCTTAAAAAAAATCAAAACCGCAATGTTTTTCGTCTCTGCAGAAATAAAAATAATCCTGGATATTTCGAGAACATTAAAAAGAAGCAGTCCATAAAACAATAAACAAACGAAAAATCCGATTTTTCTCCTTTAACCCTTCAAATCCGCAGGACATCGGAGGTCCCAGTGCCCAGGATTTCGCGACGCGTGCAAGCAAGTTGCGAGACGCAATATCAACGATCTCGAGGTCGCTGAACTCGACGCCCCTGAGCGGCAAGGACTACGAGCTCTTCCCGAGCCAGGAGGAGTGTCTGAAGAAGATGAGCAACGCGCTGAACATTCTCAAGCCGAGTATCGACGAGATGGGCTATCTGTGCGAGAGTAGCGCGAGAACCCTGAAAAAGGAACAGGCTGAGCCGATCAGGCGTGTGACGGAAAAGTTACGCGACGATTGGCTCGACGTGAATCGTCGTTACAACGAGAGGAACACTCGTTGGATTAAGTGCAACGATAAATGGAAGAATCTGAGCAACGCTTGTTGGAACGTTTTTGAGCGGTTGGATAAGCTTCAGGAAGCGCTGAAGAACCTCGAGCAAGAGGAAGAAAATCCGGCGAACGCGTCCACCATCGTTGCTAGGATCGAACAAGATGTTGGAAAAATTCAAACGATGATTAATAAAATCGGCGGATTGAATGCCGAAATTGTCGGGAAGTCGTCCCTCGAGGACGTTACGGAGTTGAAAAATACCGTCGAAAATGTCACCAAACGATGGCAACACCTACTCGCCGATTTCAATTCTCAAAAGGAAAAGTAAGCGTTATGATCATCATAATCATTATTATTTTTTTTTTTTATCGTGATAAAAAGGGGGAAAATCTTTTAAAGACCATGGGCGTCTCCACTGCGCCAGGGGTTAGAAGCTGCCTCTTAAAACCCGGAGCAGCGTCGTCACCCATGTGCCGGACTCTCATCTCGTATCATAGGGTCGGAGGGGGTCATCCTTTTCAGCCAGGGTTTTCACGACATACATACCGGTTAAACCCCCCTCCCCTGACCAAAAAATCGAAATTTCTTGGTCAGGACGGGGGAACCACTTCTGTCCGATGACCGGCCATCGACTGTGTTAGCATTACTTTCGGCTGGACATCCTGTTTATGCCCTCTTGTCTGATTGTATCTCGTCATGGTCTTGGCTACTGAGTGGCCAAGACCACGACGGCCCTTCTCATTCGCTTAGTCATCCAAGCACCCGTCTACATTCTTTCTCCTAACAATATATCGTCTGAAGTATCTGTGTCCCGTCAGAAACTGCGTGAGATAAAAATTTACCTCCCCGCAGCTCCTTCCGATCCACGGTTTCAGTTCCGGTATCAGTCGTTTTGTCCACATCCCAGACGTCTCGTTTGTCCATTTAGTGTGCCATTATGATATCGTCGCCTTCGTTCCCCTCTTGCCACATGTGTCCGTCCCGTCTGTGCACTCTGAATGTAGATTCTCCTTCGCTCAAAAGCTAGGAGGTTCACTGAGAACATGCCCGCTACGACCAAAACTGCCCCTGCCGAGACAGTCCTGTAGGCGCACTCGATCCTGAGCGCACCTTGTCTCTGTACTATCGTCATTGCGTGTCTGTATTTAGCTACGTGCAGTGCTTCCCCCATATCTCGGCGCCGTATAGGAGGTTCGAGTGGGTCGTCGACATGAGTAGCCGACGTTTACTCGATCTCGGTCCTATAGTATTTGCCATCAGGCGGCTGAGCGATTTTATCCGACTTATGTGGGGCCAGAAAGTCATCTTCGTATTCAGAGTCACTCTCAGGTATTTGATTTCGTTTCTGGTCTCCATAATCTCTGTCCCGACATTCATCAATAGTATCGTTGGTATTCTCTTTATCATCAATAGCATAAGTTCTGGCTTGGCTGTGGCCAGTCGGAGTCCGTGTTCCGTCATCCATCGGTCCACCCGCCTCACCACTTGGTTAGGTCGTAGCTGGGCCAGAGGCCGATCGCGTTCGACGATCACAGCTGCTACGTCGTATACTCCATTCCAAAAGTCCGGTCCGAGAATTGATCCCTCGCGCGGCCCCCGCCGTGATCGTCCGGGTTTCTCATTCGTCCGTCGTTCCGTACGTAATACGTTTGTTTCGTAAGTAGTCGCTCAGCACTCGGAGTAGGTACGGCGGGACCCTGAAAACGCCTCTCAGCGCTTCCAGGATGTCCGCCCACCTCGCCGAGTTAAAGGCGTTCTGTACGTCTAGTGTCGCTAGTAGCACCATCGGGCAAGCCCCGTGGCAGTACTGTTGAGTCCGTTAGAAGGTAATCACGACGTCTTGGATTGCTCCAATTGTCGATCGTCCCTTCCTGAAGCCGTATTGTTTGTCCGATAATCCTCCAGCGTCTGCGATTGCGTCCGTGAGACTGGGTCTTATCAGTTGATCGTACAGTTTTCTTGTCGTGTCGAGTAAGCTCAGTGGGCGGTATGTCTACGGCGAGCGTGGGTCCCCCTTGCCTTTGGCAATGAGTACCAGCTTCGACTTCTTCCACCGCTCACTAAACGTGCTTGTCGTCAAGCATGTGTTGTACATGTCCAGCAGGCCCCGCGGCCTCAGGTTGCCCATCAGCTGAGGTTGCTCCTCGGAAACGAGTGGTATGTTCACAGGTTCGTCGTCATCTTCCGTCTCCTTTCTCGTCTCGTGCGTTGGAAAAAGGCCGTCGATGATCGTCCGTGTAGTTGGAGGGTCCATCGCGTCGGTCGGCTTCCGAGCCTCGAGTCGACCGGTTACTAGCTTGTAGCCGGTGCCCCAGGGGTTCCGTTCCACCCCGCCGCACAGTTCCCTCCAAAGCTTCCGTTTTGTGTACTTGATCGTCGTCGTCAGTTTTTTCCGTGCCGTTCTGTAAGCTGTTCTATGCGTCTCTGCTTCGAGTCCCCCCCTCGCCCAAGTGAGTTTCCTCCTACAGGCGAAGCAGGCCCTCCGCAGTTCCGCGATTTCGTCCGTCCACCAGTATTGTTGTCGGTTTCGTCCGTAGCGTTTCTGTGACATCGTGTCCTTGCAGAGCCGCTGGACGAGTTTCGTAGTCTCGTCGATCAGTCGTTCGGCGCTTTGCCGTCCAGTCACCCCGTCGGGGACCCTACTCTTTGGAGCTGGTGCTGCCATCAGCTCGTCGGAGAATCTGTCCCTGTCGAGTCTTTTGAAGTTCCACCGTGGTGGCGGTGTACTCCGTCGGGGTCGAGTTGTCGTGTCGCCCCCCATTTAAAAAGTTATGTACTGGTAGTCGCTGGTATTGTAGCCCTCGATCGCTCGCCAGCACCTTATCTGTGAGAGGGTTCGGTTCGACGTTAGCATCACGTCGGGAATGGAGTCCCCAAAGCCCGGTCTTCTGTACGTTAGCGTGTTTCCCGTATTGGACACTGCCAGGTCCAGCCTCGCGGCCATCTCCAGCAGGAGCCGTCCTCGTTTGTTCGTCGCGGTCATTGCCCACTCGATCGCTCTGGCGTTAAAATCGCCTGCGACGGCTACGGGCCCTTGTATAAGCCGTAGCTCATCCTCGAGGGAAGACACCCTCTCCCCGACGGGGATTTGGGTTTGGCGTTAGGTACACGCTGACATACGTCAAAGCGCCTACCGTTACCCAGACGAAGTCGTCTGCTACCCCGCAAGAAGATATCCGAGAAGCGGCATCCCCCTGACCCAGAAGGCAGCAGTGCCCCTGGTGTTGGGGAGCCACGTCGGTGTTGTCTCGTCTCGGTATTGTTCGGATAGTATCAGTATCGTCGCGTCAAGTTCGTCAGCTATTAGCGGTAACAGTAGGTGTGCCGTCTGACTTCGGTTGATGTTTCCCTGGAGGACCTTCGTCAGGTCTTGGTCTTGTTCCTGCTCTCTTCCAGTACGGCCCTGAACATAGCGCACGAACCGGTGCCCAGCCCATGTCTTGGCATGTGGTTTTGGCACGTCTTGCCGACTTGGCCCCCGCACTTCAGGCAGCAGTCCGTCCTGTCTGGTGCTTTGCAGTTCCGTCTCGTGTTTCCGTAGCCAAGGCACCGGTAGCACCTTGGTACTGTCGTCCTGAGTCGAATGCGGCAATTGACCCACCCGATCTTAAGTCTGCATAGCTCTCTGCGATTCTAGCTCGCACACCGCCATGCACTGTGATGATCTGTTGGGGCCGAAGATGTGCACCTTCAGGTTTCCTTCCTGTCCCGTCTCTTGTTTGAGGATCGCCGCGACCTCCTCGGGAGTCGTGACGCCGTCCACGTCCATGATCTCCAGCGATGTACTGGGAATCATGGCCCGGATGCGCCCCTCCTAACCGATTGCGCTCTGGAGTGAGCGCTCGAAGTTTTGGCTCCCCTCTCGTCCGGCCTGCTGTTTAAACAGCAGTCCTCCGTCTTTTGTCTTGCGGTAGCCCCTCACCGTCACGTTGTCCGTCGCGGGGTCTATCTTCATCTTGACCTGTCGCAGTAAGTCTTCGTAGGTCATGCCATGTTGTGGTTTGACAGGGATGGCCGTCCCTCGAGGCATGGGTCGCGGTCTGTCCTGCCTGTCCACTTTATTGTCCTCGTTCGTCTGCTTGTTCCGTCCTATTTTTTCTTTTTTCTTCCGGTTCTTTTTGCTCGTTTGTAATTGCCAGCTCTCCTCCGCCCGATACGGCGGTTCCGTGTCGTAAGTCGTCGTCGGTCTTTTCGCCAGCTGTTGGGGAGGGCTGGCGTAGGACTCGTCACGTTTTCGTTTCGGCGTTGTGTCCGGTTTTGTCTTTTCGTCCTGTCTGGCTGTCCTTAGTTTCCTAAGTCTTTCACATTTGCCCAGGGCGATCTCAGCAACCTCCGTGATGATTTTAATGCCGTTATTTGTCTCTTTGTTCACGTTTTTTTGTACGCTTGTCTTTTCCTGCATGATTCTAACTCGCTTGAGGATTAGCCGCAGATGGTCCTTAAGCTTGTCGATCGTCTGCATTTCCAGACAGTTTGTCGTCGCGTTTGTCAGGAAGCTACCGCCTGTTGCGCTCTTAAAGCCCGCAACTCTCGCATTGCTGGAAACGCTACTGCGTCTCGTCCGGCTCGTATGAACCTTCGGTAAATGGCTGTCTCTGTCAGTCTTGTCTTCCTCTGTCTTTTGTCCCGTTCGTTCGTCCGTTAGTTCTCCTGTCTGCGTCTTTGTCCTTGTCGTTGTTGTTGTCGGGGTTGGGGACCCCATTTCCCTTGATGCGTTAATCGTGTTTCCTTTTGTTTGTGCTGCCATTTTTCCATTTTCTCCCTTACTCCCTTTTGTTTGTGTATGTGATTATGCTTTGGGATAAAGACACCGCAGACCGTCATAATCATTATTATTGTTAACATTATCGTTATTATTATTTCGTCATCATCATTATCATTATCCTTATTACCGCAATCATTATCATTATTTTCATTGACTGTATCATCGTCATCATCATCACTGTCGTTATTGTTATTGTCATCATTGTCATTATTGGCATTATTATTGTTATCATCATCGTTATCACCATCATTATTATCATTATCTTTGATATCATCATCATCATCACTATCATTATATTTGATATCATCATCATCGTCATCGTTATCTTCAAGATCATCATCATCATCATCATCATCATCATCATCATCATCATCATCATCATCATCATCATCATCATCATCATCATCATCATCATCATCACCATCATCATCATCTGATTTTTTTCCATCGACTGAGCAGTAGATTGATGACGCGATGGAATACTTCGAGTGAAACCAAATTTTTTTTTCGGAAAAATGATTTTTTTTTGGAGTTTTGGCTAGCCCCGCAAGTGTTCTGTTGAATATCTCTACAACTTTTCCTCATCAGACAAATATTTACAACGGTACGCTGGAATACATTCTGTTAAGTTGGCCCCCCTAACGAAAATGAAATCGTTACTAACAACAGAACTATAGAGAAAACATCATCATCATCATCATCATCATCATCATCATCATCATCATCATCATCATCATCATCATCATCATTATCATCATCATCATCATCATCATCATCATCATCATCATCATCATCATCATCATCGTCATCATCATCATCATCATCTTTATCATCATTATTATTATTATCATTGTCATTATTATCATTGTCATTATTATCAATGTTCTCATTATCATTGTCATCACCATCATTTTTGGATTGAAAAATAACATTAAAAAAATATCCCCATGGACTTTCTCAAAACTTAACTTCACTTTGTTGAGAATCCGAGAAAAACTCTTCGTTCACACAAGCTCAAGCAATAAGGGAAATATATATATACGCGAGTGCACGACACGAATCTTCAATCTCTTATTCTACGGCACTAATGCCCGGTAGGAATGTCATTTTCTGGAACACAAACGAGGCTCGGGTGGGCCACACGAGTTTAGCGTATTAATTCGGCGGAGCTATTTCAGTTGTCGCTAGTCTCGCTACTCGCGCGGATCGCACGCTTATCCCGCACGTGTATCGAATATAACGTAACGATCTTGCCGACCAGAAGATCTTTCCGTCGCGATCTTTCCTTTCAGGCTCCTCGATTATTATGCTTTTCTTCTGCCAATTTTTTCATCCTCTTTACGGTGATTCGCCCGCGAGTTGTTCATTCTCTTCGTTGTCCTTTTTTTCTTATCAGGCTGGACAAGAGACGAGCCGGTATGGACAAATCGATCGAATCCGGGCGCAATATCGTCGCTCACGTTAATACGCTGCTCACCTCGAGTGCCAATCCATCTGACAATACCTCATTATCGATCAGACTGTCGATGATTAAAGTGAGTGAAAACAGTTTATTTTAAATTTGTATGAAAAATACAAAATTGTGCGAAGTTATGAAAAGTGTTTATCTAGATATATATATGTGTGCGTGTGGGTGTGTGTGTGCGTTACACTGATTTTTTTATGGTATTCTTTAAACATTTTCTGTTATTATCTTCATAATTATTTTATAATACTATTGTTATTACAATAATTCATTACTAGTGTTTATTTATATATATTTTTCAAATTTTTCATCCTCTATACATAATAGATGTACTCGATGATTTATGTGGTAGGGCCACATTCCGCTATTAATTCGCGAAGTGGCGATTCTTCCAAAATAAGTGTGTCGAGCATTGTTTATTGCATAGACTAGCGGAATCTTTACAAAAAAATTTCGCTCCATTTTTTTGTTTGGTTTTTATTGAATGATACTGAGTGAGAAGAAAACATTGAACTGCACGCTGTGGGGCAAGCTCAAAAATAGATCATATCCTACAGAGATTTCATACGCTGTGTGTAAATACAGCTGAGCCAAAAATAGAAGCTCGCCGTGATCTTGTACGAGCTTAATAGAATTCTCATGTGTGTGTGTGTGTGTGTGTGTGTGTGCACTTTTTGGTATCGCGTATCGGCGTAATTGCTTATCGTCGTGTGATTTCGGTAACGAAGGCACGTGAGGCGGAACTACGAGCGCAGAAAAAAACACTCGAGGGCTTGAAGAATCAACGGGTGGCCGCGGAAACGGAACAGGAAGCTGGTCGGATATTAGCGGATATCGAGAAGGTGAATATAACAATTTTTTTACGCTTGTTTTTTTTTTAATTCGTTACTACAATTAGTCGAGCAATAATTATGCGGTATGTTTTTTCGCAAATTATTAAGATGTCTCGTTTCATTTTAATTTATTAGAAGCAATTTTGGGATGGATATTTTTTCTAGAAATTTTCTTTCTGAAATAGAAATACGTCATTTTTTTAAGCATTTGTTCCTGTTTTTTTGTTATGAATATTAATTTTGATTATCAAACAGTCGTTTTTATTTATATTTTATTATGAAATATAGATTTTGATTATAGAAAAATAGTTTTTTCTTTTTTTTTTTATTAGGGAATATTTATTATGATTGTGGAAAATTTTATTTTTCTTTTGATTTTTTTTACTATGAAAACTCGATGTGTGTAATTTTTACGTTCTGAACATTAATTTTTATCACCAAAACATAGTTAAAAAATGTTTTTATTCATTTATTTATTCATTGCGACTGTGTTGTTGATTGCCTTCGCAGGCACGGTCGAGCCTGTCAAATCATCGCGATTATGTCGAGAACAAGTTGGTCTCCCTTAAGAAATACATGCACAGCCTGGACGCGATAATGGGCTGGGTTATGGAAACCCGAACGAGACTTAACATATCGCGCGAATTGCCCCAACAGGAGAAGATGAAGGTCGTTAATAATATCATGGTGAGTTTAATCGATCGATGCATCTAAACTCATACATAACATATCGACTCAATATTATCTTTCCACCCATCATATACCATCGTCATCCCCAGAATACAAATTTACAATTCCAATTCCGAAATAAAGACGAACAAAAAAAACCACGAATTTTTAGGCCGCCGTAAAGGATCGTGAGATGGAGGTCAAGGATGTTCTCGAAAATTACACGAATTTGGAGAAAGAGTGCGAGTCTGCGCGACAACCGATCTCCGTCGAGTTTCAAGTGAGTCCAACAAATTCAAATTTTAGCGATTCTCTCCGACCCCGCGTAAAAAAATTTCCAGAACTCCGCACAACCAAAAAAATCCTCAATATTCCATAGAACCCCCAAAAAATTGCCAAAATTCCCGTCAACTAAAAAAACATCCGCAGAGTCTCACACAACGAAAACAGCCCCCGCAAAATTTTTACAAGATTCCTCAAAAATCCCCAAATATCCATAAAAAAAAATGTCCAAAAAAATCGACTTTCCCTCCATCGGAAAACCAACACGAAGCAATCGTTCAATTGCAGGAAAAATTGAAGAAGCTCCGAGAGGACTGGCAGTTCGTGAAAAATCGTGGTCATCTCGCCACCTCCGACGAGGCCGCGACAGAAGCGGAAGTCACCAGCACGCACAAAGACGGTAAGTCCAACGTCTGTATCTTAATGCTGCTTGATGCCTGTTTCCTCCTGATTGTTTTTGTTCTTCTACGAGAGGATTCAAAACATTGCGTAAAGCGAGAAAGGAAGTAGCCAAAAACTAGCTGACAAAACATCGGTTAACGGTCAATTATTTCATTCGTATATACGTAAAAACAAATGAGCGTACGTCACCATTCGATACTACGAACTTTTGGTGTGGATTTGTAGTATCCAAGTTGCCTCGGGGTAAGTACTCAACAAGTGTTCTTAGAGAAGCAAGCAAGCTTGTCTACGTATTATATATATATATATATATATGATAAAAGGGAACAAGGGATGTGGTGGATACAATGGAGCTGGAGGGAAAGGAGGGCAGAAGGGTGACGAACCGGGTAGTCCCTGAACACAAGGTTTGCCTAAAATCCAATCTGTTCTCTTAACTCAATTGAACACCAAGTTTTCCTATATATATATATATATATATATATATATATTTTTTCGTGGATCGCCCTATATTCATAGGGCGATCCACAATTATGAGGGTTCCCTTGGCGAGCATACAGCATGTGTCATTGCAAGCAAAAATATTTTTTTTTTTTTCAAAACGCTGTGCGGCAAAAATTGCCCAAGATATTTGCGTTCAAACTCCAAGGCTGAGTAAACATCGTAGTTGCTCACGTGATTTTTTTCCAAATATTGAATAATAAATGAAAATGATTGCATCGTATTATCGATTTACAAAGCGAGCCTCCGCGTTCATTATTTTTCGCCGGATAAGAAAAAAATGCACTTGTCTGCAGGTGGATTCGAAGCCACGCTCGATTCACCTTGTACGTTCGGGGCATGAGCAACTATTAGTAAAAGAATTGACCCTCACGCGTTGGTTTTTTTTGTCGCTCTTCAGCCCCGAAGCATCGCTTCTTACGACAAAACTTGGCGATGAAAATATTTTTTTCAAAGTTTTCCTTTCCTCTATTATCTGATTTTTCTTCTTTTTATATAAGTTTGGCTTACAAATAAAATATTTGGGCACGCCGAGCACTCCGTGACTGGGTTTATTCGAGGATAAAAGCGCCACGCTCTGCCCTCCCATACAATAAGATATGACGTCACGTACGGCTATAAGGAAGAGACCTTGCGAGAAAGGGTGAAAAGGAAGGGTGGATTTTCGCGGTAGATTGACGGAGTGATATACTCGCTTGTACGTGCCTATACACACACACGCGTACACATACATACATATATACATATACATATACATACATGTGTGTGTGTGTATGTATATGTTTATATATATACGCACATATGTATACATATATATATACACATATACACACATAAGGGTTGTCCCAGGGCAAATCGATGGGTCTCCAACTCTCAAGCTTCGGGATTCGGTACGGATATTTTTTTTTCGATCATTGAGCACCAACGCAAAGTACTTATTCTGGTATTTTTAAAAAATCCACATTTCTAATGGACATAAAGTATAATAAAAATCGAATGAATAAAAGTCAAATATAAGCAAATTGAAATATAATCAAAATAAAACACAATAAAAATAAGATTAAAATCATAGTCGACGTTCGGTCGATTCGTCGTAGAATTTCTCGTACCAATATACAGACCGGCTTATTTTTGCTCGATCTGGGTCCACAAGACGAGGCAGGATGCGAACACGAAATTGTGTCCTCGTCTCGAAGTTACTGCCACGAGGGGGCTCCTGGCATGTATAAGCTCTCGCATTATATACGAGGGTAAAGATACTGGATAGGAAAAAAGAAACGAGAAAGTAATACGCCGGTCGGTAGACGCTCCCCCCTCTGCCCCATAATAACTATTCAACTTTTCCCATTCAACATTTTCATCTACCCGACCCAAGGATGATAACTTTTTTCTCCTTACCGTGCGATTTTTCAAGGCGATATTCGCCAAGAAATCGAAAAAATGATTGAGGGGACCGTTTTTTCACAAATTTGCGTCAACAGTTTTTTTCGAATTGGATTATTATTGAATTTGGTTATGGCTGATCGGATATTTGCATCGTGTTGGAGTTGAATGATTTATTGAGCGGCGGAAAGGTTCGTGTAAATTTCATATCGCACTTAAGGTGGTTCAGGTGCGAAAGAGGCGATGAGAGGAGCAAGCAGTCTCCGTGGTTCCAACCGCAGTACTCTTGATCTTATATATTGCGCTATGCACGTCGTGTAGCAGGTATTGTATGGATATTCGACTGACCGAGTTGGAACGACCCCCTTAATGGTCCAGGTCGAGATATGAGGGCGCAACGACACATCTATGCAAGTACAAAAAATTTTACTCGACAGTTTTATTTTAAACCTTTGCTTTGTTTTGACTCGTCATTAAAAAAGAACCTTAATGAGGAACGGGACCATTATACGTATTGCCTTTCTCTCTCTCTCTCTTATCAGTCCAGCAGAAGCTTTTCTAAAAGTTGGATAATACACACAGAATTTCCAAGGATAAATGTATTTACGCCGCGATCTCGTTACGTTTCATACAATACGCTCCGACGAATAAATGAGAACGCTGGATGCGGACAGCGGAAAGAGCCGAGAAAGAGAGGCCGTTTGACGTTTGGGCTCCGACGAACCGGTGCGTCACGTTGAAAAGAACTCTGGCACGAGTGGAGATGGGACCTCCCGGGCGGGAACAAAGACGGACTTTTTTTTTACCGAACACACGACTAGCGGAACAAAAGAGCATCAGTCTGGTTGAATTCAAATTTAGAATTTTTTTTGTCACTCTGTCGAAAGTAAGCCGCAGATTAGGTCGGGACAAGCATTAGGCGGATTTTACATACGCGATGTTTTTAATTACAACCGTGATTGTATAAAGAATAATTCTCAACTGTTACGGTGCGTAAACGCATATACAGTGCGATCGCAATTTAGTAGAACGCCTGTCGGACGCGGCCACGCGGCGAAGCTCGAGAGTGAGCGCTGCGCTTCGCCCGCCTGGTCTAGGAGCATCACGATAGGCGCGGCATTTCTCCCACGAAGCACCAGTGCACCACGATAGGTGCGGCGCTACCCCCACTGAGCGCGAGTCCACCGCGATAGGCGCGGCGCTTCCCCCACCGCTGGTGCGCTGTGGAGTGGGAAGCTGAGACCACGTGTGGAACGTGGTCCCACTAAACATTCGCCTCGCTCCCGTTTTATTTTTTCGTCTTTTCACCCCCCCTCTACGCGTAATGAGATTCGCGACGCTTTTACGACGGCCAAGAGACACGCCGCACTGAATACACCTTTCGGGATTAAAATCATCGCTCGCGAGAGCGCTATACGCTCACACCGATGCGCGAAAAACGTGATTAATCCTCGCTGCAACGGATCAAAGAAAAGGGCCGGAAAATAGAACGAGCAAGAGGGCACACATTTCTATGCCGTACGTTCTGTGTCGTACGACAAATTAGGTCATTCCTCATAAGTTTTTCATCATCACATCGCCCTTTTTGTGATAACGTGCTACCGATGTCGATTTGTATCTACATCAAGTGTCAAATACATTTTCTCGTACGATGCCCAACCATTATCGTCATTCTTCACCCACGCGGTTGTGGTATATCGATCGTTTTTCAAGTTCGCACATATCCTCGTCTACGAGAAATTTCACGCGCATCCGACCTTTGCCATCTTTTCCTTTTTTCGTCTTTTTACCTTTGTTCGAAGTACCGTCAAATGTGAAAAAGAAAATAAAATTGATAACCAATACGTGAAAAAAATGAATAAAAAATCGGATATACGAACGAGTTTGAATATTTACCCGATAAAATTGGCGCGGAGTATCCTGTGTATGTGTATATAAATATTATATATATGTATACAATAATGATATAGTTACAGCATCGCCAGTCGAAAAGCATCGGCTCTTCGTGGTTGCCCATAACGTGAAACGGATCGAGAACATTACCAAATTTGCATGGCTATTGCTCGAATTCAACGGAACTACCGCCGCCCGTTCCGTTTTTTCCGCCCGGTCCTTTCTCCATTTCCCCCCATTTTCGTCCCTCCATTTTCCCCGATTGGTAATTCGCCTATTACTTTTTCCGCTTCGTTTCGTTAATAATTCAAACGTGTTTTTATTGTGTTAATGATCATCTTTTTATTTTTGAAATAATTAATTAGCAGAAAACGTGAAAAAATTCCGTCAATATTATCGAATTGAAAAAGATTCTCATTTCCCCCCGAAAGTTAGATGTTTCAGGGTAAATCGGAGAGATACACGAATTGATAGAAGGTTGGACGGGTTTTCGGGAACGGGCCACACTGTGACAGACGGACAGATGTGACTCAAGTGTAAGGACATTAGTGGTCATGGAAGGCAAAAAAACTTCACGAAAATACGTGTAGCATCGGAACGTGTGTTTCTTTCTTTGGCCTCTTATACGTAAGTTTTTTTTCTTCCCTCTCTCTTTTTAATTCGTGACCCTTGTGCCCCGGTGGTTGAACAAGACTGCGAGTGACGTTGAAAGGGCAAGTGGAAAGATGAACTGAACAAAAGAGGCTGGAAGACCTCCGGGTGCGGTCTCGCTTGTCGAGGACAGAGAGAGAGAGAGAGAGAGAGAGAGAGAGAGAGAGAGAGAGAGAGAGAGAGAGAGACATGGGTATGACCGACGTTACTATGTATGGGCTCTCTCGCTTCTCCTTTCTCACCCACCTCTCTCTCTCTCTCTCTTCCCCCATCGTCGTACACAGCTCTTTAAACTTCAATGAATAACCCTTCTTTTGTCTAAACCTTTAAATTGTTCAAAGACGTCCTCGTCTTTTCGGCCCAGGCGCGTCTCGGTGCACCGCACGCAACTCGTCTCAAGACGCAAAACGAGAAAATTCTCATTTCAAATCTCACAGCATACATGCGGTGATCGAAAAAAGGCCTTTTTTTATTTTCACTCGTTCCTCGTTTATCTGCGGACCAGAAGATAAAGAGATCGCCTTCGTTCGTCCCTTCCTTCTCCTCTCTTCCTCAAGTTTCCCAAGACGGGAGGAGAAGAAAAAAAATGAATCATTCATTATCGAGTTCAGCCAACGCCGAGAAGTTTTTATCCGTTCGAAACTTTCCACGGGGGCTGAGCGATCGACGAGAAAGGGGCGCGCGCGGCGCGCGAAACGTCGAGTTTCGGAACGGCGAGATTCGGTTAAGCGATAGCAAGGAAATTCATCGGCCGAATATGGTAGAGAGAGAGAGAGAGAGAGAGAGATAGCATGGGTGAGAGAGAAAAGTACCGAGAGTGGGAGGGAGCCGAAGAGATATAGAGAGTTACAAGTTTTTATATATTCGCCCGACTCACAGTTTCGGTCGATAGATTTTACGAAATCGTTCTCTATCCACGATATAGTTTCATTGATGCTATTAAATCGTACTCATATATTTCGCCTTGGACCATATCTATCTATCTGTGCGTCTGTAAATATATATACATATGGGTATATACAGGGTGAACCATTCAACGTGACCACCCCAAATATCTCTGTTGCCTTAAGAGTGACGAAAAAATGTCACGAGGTAATTTGATTGATTTCGAAGGGCTGATACAGTGGTGGAAAATTCATTTTTGTCAAGGTAAATAGTTTTTCCATTCTCAAGGTCATGAATGGTTTTTCAAATGGGAATATGTTTTTTTCTTATCAATTCGTTGTAGCTGATATTGAGACGATTCCAACGACCTATGATATCATGACCTTGACGTGTTTTTTTCAGAAAAAAACATGTGTAAACGGGAAATCGTGATGGTATTGACAATAAGAATATCCAAATAAAGTAATTGTATATTTTTGCAGAAAATTTATTGTAACAAATGTTCGAAGTGATGGCCATTAAACCCGACACATTTTTGAAGATGTGGGATGAATGATTCTCTTGACCTTCGAATAGTTTCTGGTGTGATAGCAGCGCAGTTTATCCAACGGATACAATAATGTCAATAGTCGGAGATGTTTCTGATGTTTGTAAATACTGGCATTGTAAACGTAGTAAAACTGTAGTAGAGTGAAGAATGTTTACCATCTACCACTATTAGGATCAGTAAACAAGTGTATCCATCCAAAGTAACATGTAATCACCGTATCGAAAATGGTATTGCACAGTCAAGCACAGAAAGTGAAAATGATGCTGATTTATGGTGAGACCAGCAGAAACTCTGTGCAAGCGCAGGGACTTTATGCACAACGTTATCCTGACAGAAATCATCCTTCCCGTCGATGTTTCGATCGAATTATTAATTTTGTTCCGTGAAACGGGCAGTGTCAATCCACTCAAAAGGAAACGTCGCAAGACTTAAACAAACGAAGAAGCAGAGATTGCCGTTCTGGCTGCAGTAGTTCATGATCCGCAATTAAGTAGTCGGCAAATTGAGTGCTATTCTGGAATTTCAAAGGCGAGTGTTTTAAGGGGGCAGTCCACTTTGGGGCCACGAAAAAGGCTATTTTCGCGATTTTTTTGTTGAGGATTTTATAAAAGATATGAATATAAAACTTGTGGGACTTAAATAAATAAAGTTCTGGAATACATTTTAAAAAATTGAATTCAATTTAATTCATTTTTAAGTACAAAAACTATAGTTCAACGTAACGCCTCAAAAATAGGTGGGCTAGGTAGCTCCATCACAACTCGGCGACGGCTTGTCTGAAACAAAAAAATTAAAGTCCATTAGATTCAGTATGACACCAGCTACAAAATGACCCTCGGATATAAAGTTTTATAAAAAAAATAAAAAAATGGCAGATGAAAAACGAAAAAAGTATTTAAAAAACGCGTTTTTTTTCGCAGTTGTTCGCAACAAAAAAAAAAGAGTAAAAATCAAAATGTTTAAACCATCGATGGTCATCTTGTTGCGAATCATGTTTACAATATGTGGTTCAAATTTCAAGAGAATCGGTTTATTAGTTTTAAAGATACGATAGAGCTTAATTTTGAAAACGTTGTTTCGAGAAAAACGCGTTTGAAGTTTACACTATGAAAAACTTTTACCTAAACTCAATCGGCAATTCCTGCACCGTGCAAAATCCTTTCTGATTGCTCATCATCGTCGAATTCTTCAAGTCTTGCTTGCTTCGATTTTTTTAAATTTTCAAATTGGACTGGCCCCTTAAGCATATTAAGCCGTCATAAATTTCATCCGTACCAGATTTCCGTGCATCAAGAACTTCATGGCGCCGATTTTGGAAAAAAGGGTTCAGTTCTGTGAATGGGCTATGCGCCAGTTACAAGTGAATTTGAATTTTTTCGACGACGTTTTGTTTACGGACAGTTGAATACGCATAACATGCACTATTGGTCAATCGAAAATCTGAAGTGGCTCGGGCAAATTGTGTACCAGCGTATTTGGTATGTTAAGAGGCAAGGCCACTGTAGCGAGGAAAAAAATAAGTATATTTTGGGAATTTTTTAAAGCGGGACAATGAAATAATTCAAAACTCTGAAAAAGGTCTCTCATTTTTCATATCATAAGCTGCATAAAGAATTTTTTTCAAAGTAATATAAAAGAAAATGGCGACTGCACAGCTTTTCTTCGACGAAGCCATTTTTCATAGGCGCGCAGCCGGACCAACGGTACCTGCAATTTTTAATTTACAGTGAAAGAATTTTTTTTTCGGTTCCACATGTGAATAGCTAGAAGTACGCAGGATGTTTTTAATATATCGATTATTGCAAATACAACGCGTTTTTGAAATAAAAGTTCAAAATTCTCAAAGAAACATCGACCGAAAATTGTTTATAAAAAAAACTATGTAATATATTGAGAAAATCCTACGTACTTCTATGCAGAATGTAATTGTGAATATACAGTTAAAAGTCAATCGGTCAAGATTTGTTCGAGTTATGAGTCGAGCCGACGTGAAAAATGTAGTTTCGAGAAACACGCGTTTAAAATTTTCGGTACGGATTCCATCGGACTGAGAGGGACTGCGCCAAAATTCAAAACAGAAGTATTTAGGCATGTTTTCCACCTTAATCCTTTCAGTATGTCATTTGTAAGATATTAAGGCATCTTTTAAGAAAAAAAAATCGATTTTTTTAAATTTCCACAGTGGCTTTAGCGATTAATGTTTTGTGGCATAATTGAGGACCAGATTATTGGACTATTTTTTATAGACGGCAATTTGGATGGACGGAAATACGTCGATTTTTTTAACAACGCTTTGGGGGAATTGCTACAAGATGTCCCATTAGCACAGCGATGCCGAATGTGGTATCAACATGATGGCTGTCCTGCTCATTGTGCAGTTATAGCTCGCGAAGTTTGAAAACGAAAATTTCTCGGACGCTGGATTGGGGGAGGTACAGTAATCCCTCAGCCTGCTTATTCGGATTTAACGCCACTTAATTTCTTCCTATGGAGAGCTATAAAGGATCGTGTTTACCATGAGGTTCCGACGACACCGGCGAACATGCGAGAACGAATTACAAGAGCCTGCGCCTCTATTCATCCGACGTCTTAAAAAATGTGTGAAGATTAATGGCCATCACTTCGAACATTTGTGACAATACATTTTCTGCACAAGAAATTCAATTACATTATTCGGATATTATTATTGCCAATACCATCACGATTTCCCGTTTTTACACGTGTATTTTGGTGAAAAATCATTTCAAGGTCATGATATCATAGGTCGTTGGATTCGTCTGAATATCAGCTAGAACGTCTTAATAAAATAAAAACATGTTCCCATTTGAAAAACTATTGATGGTCTCGAGAAAGCATAAACTATGACCTTGACAAACAATAATTTTTCACCACTGTATCAGCCCTGCGAAATCAATCAAATTACCTCCTGACATTTTTTCGGCACTCTAAAGACAACGGAGATATTTGGGGTGGTCACGTTAAATGGTCCACCCTGTATATTCGGAAAGGATATTTTAAACGCGTAACATATATACAATTCTCACGATCACCACGTTTGGCCATTTTAAGGAAGGTCGTCGGAACTGCATGCTTCGGAATTACCTCTCTTCTTTATATATGGGCTATTCCAGCTGAGCTTATTGTCAGGTAACTTTTTCTCTTTCGGAAACCGTCCCCTATAACCCTATCGTTGGTTATAGATTTTCATAGTGGTAATCTAACTCTTACATTAGTGTAAAAAAACATCCATTTTTTTCAACTTTCGTCGCCCACCCCTTGTCCATCTGCGACCACAAAAAATTGAAAAGTCCACTCGAGCCGTTTTTCAAATTCTGAACAAATTCACGCACGTCTTAGATCCGTTTTGTGTATTTTTCACCAAAGGTCAACTTGTACTTCCCATATTTACTATTTTTTCAAATGAACTTTCGATTTTGGGAACGATCATTCGACAGGTTGGAAGGCAGAAGAGTATTTTTTTGATCTGCATATACATCCCACCCGAATTAAATTCCATCTGAAAACATATTTTCGAAGTCTCTTTTTACTCGCAAGAGCGAAAAAGTACTCTGACGTGCTGAGGAAAATAGTTGCCTAAGTATTCATATATTTGCACATAGACTCGCGATCCTCTCTGTCCCTGCCGAGTCGTAAAAAGGAAACCCCCAGATACTTTGTCCTCCTCATATATCACGCTTCCGGATATACAGGCATACATATATGAAAATTCCACGCGACTGTGAAATTCCGAAGCGTCGGCAGATTAGAGCGGACAAAGCGCACAATTTTCACAACGAAGAAATTTCAAAAGAAGAACAAACGAAAGGAAAAAAACGCGAAAAAAATTCAATTAACGACACACAATGCAAGGAAGCACAAACGAATGAGTCTTCCGCAACGAGTATCCACTAGGGTGGTACAAATTTGAGCTCTTTTTTCTCCTTTTTCTCACCATCCAATAATGTTCTTGAAAGAAAAAAAAATTGTCACGGGAGCTGCGACAGGTAAAAAAATTTAGCGGTCGCTCAAGTTGACCAAAAATTCAAATTTTCATTAAAAAGTCGATTTTTTTTCGTGCACTTCCCGAGTAGAAATTTCTTAGGGTTAGCCTGACCAGGATCAGGCCCCGATCGTGATACGGGTAATACCTATTGCGGACATCCTGATCCGGCCCGATCGGGCCGGAAGTATTTAGGCCCTAAATTAGGCTATACTAAAATGGCCCTACTAAGACCGTCCCTGATAAGATCCTACTAAGGCTTTCCCCGATAGGGCCCTACCAAGGCTTGCTCTGATAGGCCCTACTATGGCTTTCCCTGATGAGGCCATAAATAGGCTTGCCCTATAACTGCCTCAGCGGTCGCTAGGTGCACATAACCTCTTATTTTCCACATGGAAACATCGATTTTACAGCATCATAGCTTCGGAGTTTCGATGCATTCCTGAATTCTATTTTAAAAAAAAGGTGCTATAGATTGTCACGACAAAAAACGGAGATCTCGGCAGCTTTGCAAGGCGAAGAGAGAAAGAGAGAGAGAGAGAGAGAGAGAGAGAGAGAGAGAGAGAGAGAGAGAGAGAGAGAGAGAGAGAGGAATTATATATATATATATATTTTAATTATTTTTATTATATATATAAAATATATATAATAAAAAATATATATATAATAAGGTTAAGTTTAAAAAATCTATAGCATGTTATTCGATAAACCTCTTTAATTGTCACAATGATATTAACTAATTGATATACTTTATGTGATACAATAAATAATTATAGGAATTAATTTGGTCTCTCATGCCATATCTGGGACCAAGATGTTACAAGCACTCGGTAGCATAGGGGCAGCGTGCCTAGCTTTGGGTAGGTAGGTACGAGGTTCGAATCCCATATGGGCGAAATATTTTCTTCGAACAAAAACATTTCAGCAGGCCAGGGAATGACGAATTATGATACAAAATCATTGTAGTGGAACTCTAAATTAAGTGGTTCATTCCATTTTGAATTTTTGAAACATTATACGCATTTCTTTCTGATCAGGTAACCTGAGAGGGACCTGATCAGGCAACCAGGTCAGGCCCATATGTGACACAACGTTACATTTCCTAGTAGGGCCCTTTCAGGCTGCCTTATTAGTGCCCTACCAGGGCAGTCAGGCAACCTGATCGGGCCCTGATCTGGGCCCCATCGAAATTTCGACGCGGGTTCTCTTACCCATGAATTTTACGCTTAATAGTTTTTAAATTAACCTCGCGAAAGCTCTTGCCGGCCAATAAATATTTAGTGGTCGCTCAAAGTTTTCGAAATTGTAAAATTCCGCCAAAAATAAATCTCGCATGCACTATCATTTCTTGTAGCGTGTATGTGTGTTATTATGTATTATTGTATTATGGCGTCGCTCGTCACAGAATACAACCACGATTGGTCTGCAGTTTAACTAACGAGACCAATTGTGGGACGTATTACGATGCGCGCAAAGCTGTTTCTAAAGAAAAAAAATTAATTGTGTTAAAATTTTTACAAAGCGTTAAATTTATGAGTGAGAACAGTAAAAAAAAAAGGTTGGCGAATATCGGAACTTTTGAAGCTCTTGAGCGACGACTGAATATTCATCGGCCAGATTAAAAAATCGATTTTTTAATGAAAATTTGCATTTTTGGGAGGCTTGAGCGAACTGTAAATATTTTTGACGGCTCGCAGCTTTCGCGACAATTTATTTTCTTTAAAGAAGATAATTGGAAATGGCAAGAAAAAGGAAAAAAGATACAGCCCAAAATTGTGCCACCCTAAGATATATATTCATATATACACTTTGCAAAAAAATTTAGGGAGCAAGAAAAAAATCCAAATTTTTGGGGGATTTTCAACAGGCTGTAACTCATACAAAAATGGTCGTACAGCAAAAAAAAAAAAGCAAATTGTAGCTCTAAGTGTCTAGTTTTCGGATCTGAGTTTGAAAATTTTTTGTTTGAAAATATTTTTCGAATAATCATAAGAAAACCACCGAAAAAAAAATGTTCGAAATTTTTTTGGTTTTTTTTTTAATCTACGGACGTGGAAATTTTTTTTTCGACTTAACCTCTATATGGACCGGATAGCTTGTTTATTCAGCTTTAAATTGGTTTTTTAAAAATCTCGATACGAGCATTTCTCGCTGAGATATCGGTGTTTGAATGGAAAAAGATCATTTTGTCTTTGATTACCAATATCTCAGCAACTAATGATCGCACAGAAATGTTAAGGTTGGTTTCAAAAACTTGAATAAATTCTCTACAAGGATTGGTAATTGAATTTTGAAAAAACATTTTTTTTTCAATCATTACATGAATTTGAAAAAGCGACCAAAAAAGGGCTTATTGTGGTTTTTTGGAAAATCAAGCGCCCAATCAAAAATATTGCGGAAACCACTAATGTTAAGTGTGCCTTTTACTGTTCAATATACCCACAAAAACCCTACGAAGTTTCAATTTAATCCAGCCAACCGTTTTTTTTTCCCACTTGATCGAATTTTTGAAAAAATTAAAGGAGCAAGAATTTCGCTCTGAAAATGTCATAATTTTTATCAAAAATGAAAAAAAAATTTTTTTTTCATTTTTCTCTCAATTCTGTATTAGTGACTTGGAAAATTTTTGAAAAAAAAAAAAAATCGAAAATTTTTGAAAAAAAAATTCCAAAATTTTTGAAAAAAAAAAATTTTTAAGAAAAGTTTTAAGAAAAACTGTTTTTTTTTTAGACACTGTTTAAATTCGCACAAAAAAATTATTGTTCCAATATTCGTAGAACGAATATTCGACTTGCCTTGGGGGTATCAACTTTTAATTTATTCAATTAATTTGTGACTAGGAAAATTAAAGTGCGGAAGAGGAAAATCGGTGAGAAAGTGAGTCGCTACATTTCCTTAATTTAGAGCCAATTGAAAAAAAAAATTAAAAAAAAAAAAAAAAATTTCAAAAATTTTGGAATTTTTTTTTCAAAAATTTTCGATTTTTTTTTTTTCTTAAATTTTCCAAGTCACTAATACGGAATTGAGAGAAAAATGAAATTTTTTTTTTTTTTCATTTTTGATAAAAATTATGAAATTTTCAGAGCGAAATTCTTGCTCCTTTAATTTTTTCGAAAATTCGATCAAGTGGGAAAAAAAAAACGGTTGGCTGGATTAAATTGAAACTTCGTAGGGTTTTTGTGGGTATATTGAACAGTAAAAGGCACACTTAACATTAGTGGTTTCCGCAATATTTTTGATCGGGCGCTTGATTTTCCAAAAAACCACAAAAAGCCCTTTTTTGGTCGCTTTTTCAAATTCATGTAATGATTGAAAAAACAGTGTCTAAAAAAAAACAGTTTTTCTCAAAACTTTTCTTAAAAATTTTTTTTTTCAAAAATTTTGGAATTTTTTTTTCAAAAATTTTGGAATTTTTTTTTCAAAAATTTTCGATTTTTTTTTTTTTCAAAAATTTTCCAAGTCACTAATACAGAATTGAGAGAAAAATGAAATTTTTTTTTTTTTTTCACTTTTGATAAAAATTATGACATTTTCAGAGCGAAAATCTTGCTCCTTTAATTTTTTCAAAAATTCGATCAAGTGGGAAAAAAAAACGGTTGGCTGGATTAAATTGAAACTTCGTAGGGTTTTTGTGGGTATATTGAACAGTAAAAGGCACACTTAACATTAGTGGTTTCCGCAATATTTTTGATTGGGCGCTTGATTTTCCAAAAAACCACAAAAAGCCCTTTTTTGGTCGCTTTTTCAAATTCATGTAATGATTGAAAAAACAGTGTCTAAAAAAACAGTGTCTAAAAAAAAAACAGTTTTTCTCAAAACTTTTCTTAAAAATTTTTTTTTTCAAAAATTTTGGAATTTTTTTTTCAAAAATTTTCGATTTTTTTTTTTTTCAAAATTTTTCCAAGTCACTAATACAGAATTGAGAGAAAAATGAATTTTTTTTTTTTTTCACTTTTGATAAAAATTATGACATTTTCAGAGCGAAATTCTTGCTCCTTTAATTTTTTCAAAAATTCGATCAAGTGGGAAAAAAAAACGGTTGGCTGGATTAAATTGAAACTTCGTAGCGTTTTTGTGGGTATATTGAACAGTAAAAGGCACACTTAACATTAGTGGTTTCCGCGATATTTTTGATTGGGCGCTTGATTTTCCAAAAAACCACAATAAGCCCTTTTTTGGTCGCTTTTTCAAATTCATGTAATGATTGAAAAAACAGTGTCTAAAAAAAAACAGTTTTTCTCAAAACTTTTCTTAAAAAATTTTTTTTTCAAAACTTTTCTTAAAAATTTTTTTTTTCAAAAATTTTGGAATTTTTTTTTCAAAAATTTTCGATTTTTTTTTTTCAAAATTTTTCCAAGTCACTAATACAGAATTGAGAGAAAAATGATTTTTTTTTTTTTTTCACTTTTGATAAAAATTATGACATTTTCAGAGCGAAATTCTTGCTCCTTTAATTTTTTCAAAAATTCGATCAAGTGGGAAAAAAAAACGGTTGGCTGGATTAAATTGAAACTTCGTAGCGTTTTTGTGGGTATATTGAACAGTAAAAGGCACACTTAACATTAGTGGTTTCCGCGATATTTTTGATTGGGCGCTTGATTTTCCAAAAAACCACAATAAGCCCTTTTTTGGTCGCTTTTTCAAATTCATGTAATGATTGAAAAAACAGTGTCTAAAAAAAAACAGTTTTTCTCAAAACTTTTCTTAAAAAATTTTTTTTTCAAAACTTTTCTTAAAAATTTTTTTTTTCAAAAATTTTGGAATTTTTTTTTCAAAAATTTTCGATTTTTTTTTTTCAAAATTTTTCCAAGTCACTAATACAGAATTGAGAGAAAAATGATTTTTTTTTTTTTTTTCACTTTTGATAAAAATTATGACATTTTCAGAGCGAAATTCTTGCTCCTTTAATTTTTTCAAAAATTCGATCAAGTGGGAAAAAAAAACGGTTGGCTGGATTAAATTGAAACTTCGTAGCGTTTTTGTGGGTATATTGAACAGTAAAAGGCACACTTAACATTAGTGGTTTCCGCGATATTTTTGATTGGGCGCTTGATTTTCCAAAAAACCACAATAAGCCCTTTTTTGGTCGCTTTTTCAAATTCATGTAATGATTGAAAAAAAATTTTTTTTTCAAAATTCAATTGCCAATCCTTGTAGAGAATTTATTGAAGTTTTTGAAACCAACCTCAAAATTTCTATGCGATCATTGGTTGCTGAGATATTGGTAATCAAAGACAAAATGATCTTTTTCCATTCAAACACCGATATCTCAGCGAGAAACGCTCGTATCGAGATTTTTAAAAAACCAAATTAAAGCTGAATAAACAAGCTATACGGCCCATATAGAGGTTAAGTCGAAAAAAAAATGTCCACGTCCGTAGATTAAAAAAAAACCAAAAAAATTTCGAACATTTTTTTTCGGTGGTTTTCTTGTGATTACTCGAAAAATGTTTTCAAAAAAAAATTTTCAAACTCAGATCCGAAAACTAGACACTTAGAGCTACAATTTGCTTTTTTTTTTTTTTGCTGTACGACCATTTTTGTATGAGTTACAGCCTGTTGAAAATCCCCCAAAAATTTGGATTTTTTTCTTGCTCCCTAAATTTTTTTGCAAAGTGTATATATTAGGTGTATGTTACAAATTATTATAATAAATTATTCAGAAAATGTAGCACTTCGCTATTTATTCTGTTTTGATGCTACACGAAACTGTAGTGCATACGAGATTTATTTTTTGGCGGAAATTCTGAATTTCGCAAACCTTGCGTGAACACTAAATATTCATTGGTCGGCTAGAGCTTTCGTGAGGTTAATTTTAAAATTACAAAGCGTAACATTCATGGGTGAGAATGGGACGAAAAAAATCGATTTTTCAATGAAAATTTGAATTTTAGGAGGCTTGAGCGACCTTTAATTTTTTTGGACTGCTCGCAGCTCCGCGACAATTTTTTTCTCGTTAAATTATATAATTGGATGGTGAGAAGAAGAAAAAAAAACTCAAATTTGTGCCACCGTAGGATCCACCAATGAAAAAGTCCGATCGGAAAAAAAGGAATTATTTTTCAATTAAATTGCGATATTACGATGTGGAAAAAAACGATATCACGAAGCGATTTAAAAAAAAATAATAATAATCCACTTCGATCGCGCGAGTACGTACAAATTTAGGTGTAAATCTACACACGCGGAATTGACGGGAAGGCATTAATTGCTCGCTAAGTTCGTTAAACTGCGCGACAATTATACGCACACGAGCAGGCGCGTTTCGAAAAGGTGTATACGCGCATGTCACGCTATTGTTACCGATCGCGTAACGTATTGGGTGAATTACAACGGTCCACACGGTCGAACGCCCGACCGCATGTGCGGTTGGACCCGGTGCGTAAAATGCCGACCGAAAATGGCCAATCTGTATAGGGGTAGACAGCGGGGGCCGGGGCGGGCCACGGAAGAGAATTAATTACTCAAAGTTCCCGATCGAATGTACGTAATTATTGGCGCGCGAAATATGGCGTGTTCGGAAATGAAAGATATCCTGTATTAGCCTAAATATATGTGTGTGTGTGTGTGTGTGTGTGTGTGTGTGTGTGTGTGTGTGTGTGTGTGTGTGTGTGTGTGCGTGTGTGTGTGTATGTATATTTCTCTAATCTGTGATTGAAAGCTTATATTGTATTTTTGCAGTACTCAATCAAACGTATATTATACTGAGGGGAAGTAGGCAGTGCGTGGCATAGGTAGGATAATATTGGGAATTAATTAATTAATTAATTCCTAATATTATCCTATTATAATACCTCCTACTTATTATCGACTTACTAATCAATTAATTAACTATTTGAGAAGTACATAATTAGTAGGAAGTATTATAGCAGGATAATATTAGGAATTAATAGGATAATGATAGGAACTATTATGATTAGGATAACATAAGATACTTCATTAATTCATTCATTACTACTAATATTTACCTCCTTATCTTACATATAATCTTATAACATACTTCTCATGCCGCCTATTAATATTCTATTATAGTGGGAAGTATAAGTAGGATAATGTTGAGAGTTAAGTAATTAGTCACCTAATTTCACATATTATCCTACTAATTACCGACTATCCCTTGTTATAATACTTGTAATTCATTACTACAAAAATAATCACCCTCATTGCAATACTTCCTCCTTATTAGCTAATTATTAATTAATTACTTATTAACTACTTTTTACCTACCACCTACTACCCCTTGCTATAATCATGTCTACTTATTACCTACTTATCGATAAATTAATGAACTAGTTAGTAGATAATTAGAAAATAAATCATCGTAGTAATTATAATTTTAGCCAAGGCCGAGGATGGCCCAAAAAGTGACGTCCAAAAAGTAAGACTAGATGCCTCGCATCAATACCTGTCCGAATCATCCCCAGGTACCTTCCACGAACATTTTTTACTTTTCTAAAGCAGAAGCTTTTTTTTATATTTTTCTCGAGATTTTTTTTACTTGTGTTATCGTTACGAAATGCACTGTTGAGGGACAAATAAATGACCAACTGATCACTAACGTTGATGCCTTAGAGTTTGGTTCAAAGTTACAAAAGTTTATTCGAAAGCATCAGTCACTAAAGTTGAGACGAAAAAAAATAAATACTTACACTAGTCCATATGACTGCCAATAGCTTAAAAAAACTTCTACAAGAAAAGTACATACACAGAAGAGCAAAAAAAATAAAAACAATGCTGCGGGAACCTCAAAAATAAAACAAAATCGCTTTTTTTCTCGAAAAGGGATAAAGATCATACAACGTACACGGGGGATGGATCGAATAGGTATCGACACGAGGAACCTACATTGTACGCCTGGGTCTCTAATTGGAATAAATTCGGATGCAGGATTAGAGGTTCATTCCCTCGGCCCATATCGGCCATTTGTGTACCTACTATATACGGGGCAGCGTGCATTAACGACGGTCAGCAGCTTCTTCGCCAAGTGTCGGAGGGGATGAAATTTTGGGGTGAACGGTGGTTGCGAAGGGGGGTAGTTACAGGAGCGGCGCGATACCACATTTTCGAATAGTACGGGACGAGCCGCGAGACAGAGTGCGCCGTGTGTGCGAGAGGGTGGTTCTGATGTTTCGGTGGATTTTGTACTACGCTTGTCCGAGGGCGCGGATTCTTGTATATGCAGCCTACACGGGGGCGGAATGAGTCCGGATGCCAGAAACAAACACATGTAGGGGGATGGTATCCAGGAGGACGAGGTGGAAGAGGAGTAGGAGGTCGTGCGGAGGGCGAAAGTGTGGAGGACACGAGGAAAAGGGATGAAGAGCGCGCGAAACGTTGGACCGAGAGCCCCCGTGGCTAACCTCTCTTCCTCGCCCTCTCTCTCTCCCTCTCGCTCTCTCTCTCTCTCTCGCTCCGGTTATCTCTCTTGTCGGTGGTAGTTAGGGAGATACCGGTGACATT
>OZ023315.1:2478745-2491245 GCA_964007375.1 Ophion obscuratus | reverse complement strand
TTTTTAAACCTTTCTCAGAACAACTACACGTTTGTTTTTTCATCAACAGCATGCGCTATAAATTTGAGGAAGAATAATTCAGAATAAGAATTTGAAGAAAAACGTGATTTGCAGCTTCAAAAATACATAAATAATCTCGCAGATTCGTTAAAAAATTGTTGGATCGTTCTATGACCAGAGCATATATTATTATTATGATTGATTTTTAAATTAACTCTTGACTCATTATTTATATTTTTTATTTGATTTTTAGTATTGCTAATACTAAAAAGTAATATAGAATAAAAATAAAAAAAAGTAATAATAAAAAATATTTACACTAAAAAGTATTACTTTCTACTATTATTTACTATTTTTAAATATATTTTTACACATATTTTTAATCTTATTATTATTATTATCGTGATTATCCCAAATTCGTTAAGACCTTACCCCCACTTGTAGCGCAAAAAAGGCCTTTTTCATGAATTTTTTTAAAGAAAACAACAAAACTTTTTTAATCGATCAATATACCATCTTAAAGAACACATCTTGAAGAACTTTCAGTAATTTTTTTATTGAAAAATATTACATTGTTTAGTGGCAAATGGCCGTCAATGAAATAATGTTTTTATATACACGGTTTGCGGTGACCAACATTGCGGCGAAGTGGATCATCTGAAAAAAAAATGCGGATGGATTTAGTCAAATATAAGTATGAACTAGTCTTTAATCGCAGGATTTTAAAAAATATTCATTTTTCACAAAATAGCGGACAGTCAAAGTTAATGGTTCGATTTTAACGAAAAAAATCGAACGATCAAAGACTACATTTTTATGTATTGAATAAGCCTGCAAAATTTTAAGAAGATAGGTTCATTAGTGTTCGAGTAATCTTGGTCACCGACTTCAGAAATGCCATTTTGAAAAAAACGCGTTTAAAGTTTCAATTTGAGCTTACACGAATAACGCATTCTTCTCTTTCAACGCTTATATCTCAGTCAATTTTGTTCGGATCGACTTTAAATTTTCAGGACATATTCTCAGATACTTATACTTCAAAAAAATGCAATTAAAAAAAATCGATTTTTTCAAAATCGCAAGTGGGGGTAACCCCTTAAGAATGACGATTAGCTTCCTTTATCGGAAATTTATTGTCCGCCCTATTTTTTTCGAGTGTTCAATGGTACGTCGTGTGTTGTAACTGCACATATATATATATATATATATATATATATATATATATATATATATATATATATATATATATATATATATATATATATATATATATATATACCGTTCGTTCCACACCTGTTGACCCGACGTAAATTATTCAAACGTTGAAGAAACGCGAGCAAGGATTTTTCCAGCAGGACGCGAAGGGATGCGAGGTGTGCCCGTATACAGATAAATATATATGGGCCATTGCGAAAGACTGGTGGGTCGCCTCGTCCTCACCATCCTCCTCGCACTCGTTGGCCCGATCGCTTCTCGATTTCCTCTCTGACTTCTGTCGAACGTCAATGAACTTGGACGTCACGGAAACGGTCCTTGACCCTTCGCGGCCTCGTCGCGTGTGACAGGAATACGTACACTGTTAAACAAGTTTGACTTAACTGGCTTCGAGGGAAATTACTTTTTTCGGTGTCTCACCGCCTTCGGTGTTCTAATTGTTTCAAATTATATTTTTATTTTTCTCACGCATTGCTCGATATAAACAATCGTTGATATGTATTTGATAAAAATAGATTTTTTCTTTGAACGTCTGTGTGTGAACGAAAAATATCTTTATTCGCATGTAATAGATGGATCATGAATTCAAATATTGTTTGGCTTTATATTATTGTTATTTCAAACGAATTAAAGTTGTAGTTGAATTACTAGTATTTTGATTCGCAGCCAGCAATTTTATTATATTTTCTCATATACAATACGTATTTATCCGTCTTGTTGACGATCCTCAATGGTGAAAAATAATGAAAAATATTTTGTATTACGATGATTTCGGTATATACGAAAGGATGGTCCTCTTGCGTGGACGTCACAAGATCTGTAATTCAAATAATTTCAGAGTACACTAAGAATTTGGTAGTTGAATTTAAAACAAAATCAATAGACCCGTTTAGTTTCACGTTTGAATATTTTTCGGAATAAATAATACCGAATATCAAAATTGTTAAAAGCATATAAATATTTCATTACTCAACGGTGGTAAGTAGATCTGCAGTTCAATAAATAAATTTGATCGCAATAAATCTCTGGAACAGTGGAGACAAATTTAAAAAATTGATATTCTCAACACTTTTTTGTTAATCCAAACAAAAAAGGAATCAGATAGACGCATTTGGTTTATTTGAATTATTTTTTTCTAGGAGTGTACACTAGAGTGGCCCAAATTTGACCTTTATTTTTTTTCTCACCATCCAATTATCTTCTTTAAAGAGAAAAAAAATGGTCACAAACTGCGAGCGGTCCAAAAATATTTAGAGGTCGCTCAAGCCTCCCAAAAATTGAAATTTTTATTGAAAAATCGATTTTTTTCTCGTTCACTTCTTACTTATGAATTTCACGCTTTATAATTTTTAAATTAACTTCGCGAAAGCTCCAGCCGATCAATAAATATTTAGTGGCAGCTAAAGACCTTCAAAATTTCCAATTGAGGCCAATTTTTTTAAATCCATCTCACTCATACATTTGACGCTTCGTAAAATTATCAAAACAATTAATGGTTTTTCTTTAGAAACAGATCACTCAAAGTTACCTCATGCTACTAACCCAAAAATTATAATCTTTGTTCTCATAAAATAATTCTTTAAAGCTCTTGTCCGTACACAAAATTATAGGTCCCCCGTTTTATCGGGTTAGAAGTGTGAGGTAAATTAAAGAAATCCGTTTCTCAAGGAAAAAAAAGATAAATTGATTTGAAAAAGTGTTCAATTTATAAGTGAGAAGAGAAAAGAATCGCGACAATTGGACATTCCGAAGCTCTTGAGCGACCACTAAATATTCATTGGCTGGCTAGAGATTTTGCGAGCTTAATTTTAAAATTATAAAGCGTAAAATTCATAGGTGAAAAGGGAACGAAAAAAGATCGTTTTTTTTTTCAAAGAAAACTTTCATTTTTGGGAGGCTTGAGCGACCTCTAAATATTTTTTGACCGCTCGCAGATTTCGCGACATATTTTTTTTTTGCTTCAAACAAGATAATTGGATGGTAAGAAAAAGCACAAATTTTGGGCACTCTAGTGTACACGCAATATATTAAAATGTTAAATAAAACGATACATTAAAGTATTTAGTGAAACATATAAAAAAAAATATAAAATAAAAGTAAAATATAACAATATCATAGAATATTCAATAAAATATATAAAAATAAAATACAACAATGTATTAAAATATTAAAAATATGTACATATCTACAAATTGCTCAGACAATCGAGTACCGGAGGGAGTCACAGAGCGAAAGGGGAAAAGATAGAGAGAGAGAGAGCGAAAGAGGCCGAACATCATTGTGACAGCAAATGATAACAGCATCCCATAATTCCCCATTCCGTTCCATCCAACTATATTTGCGTGCAACGACAAGTCACACTCGCGCTGGTTGATCCGGGGCGATAGAGATTGATGGCAAGCGTAAATACAGTCCGCGAATAATCTTCCCGCCCCAATCTTGTCGTTCATCTCTATCATCGAGTAATAATGCGCAAACATGGATTTATACACGACTCTCTAATCATACATTAATCGCACACCCTGACGAGTTTGTCGCGAATTGCGACACGGTGAAATGGCAAACGAGGTGCGTGACTGGGCGCAATTTACACGTGTATTGTATGCACGTCTCATTGTCTTCCACGATGAGACTCAATCGAGGGAAAAAAAAAACGTTTTTACAAAAAATGAGGATAAGGCCCTGAGAGATGGAATCGGCAAGATATAAGCAAACTTCTCGACGAAAGATACGATTTGCAAAAGTTTTTCAATTGTTTTATCGAAGGGACGGTTAAAGGGACTGTTATTAAGGTCGATATGGTGCACGTGGTGTTCAGATATATATGTGTGTATACAGGGTGATTCAAAACCACTAGAGTTCATTGCACTAGGGAAAAATATAAATGAAAAAGTTTTATCATCTACATAAATGTAGTGCAGCCGTTTGTCAAAAACAAAAGTTTCACAAAATGACGGGTATTTAAAAAAAGTGTAATTGTGACGAAATTTTTCTTTACATTCGGGGACTTGAAAAACAAACTTTTGACAACGATATTACTGCAATTAGGGAAATTTTGATTTTCGAAATTGAAAATTCCACAATTATAGCAAGAGATTTGGGCTAGGTCGAGAAAAACGCGACTGAACGTTTCAGTATACGTAAATCGTGCTGCTACCTAACTGCACTGAATCTTCAGTAACTTGGTCAATTTTCGATTTTTTATTTTGAACTTTTTTTCACATATTTTTGAATATGGATACTTCGAGAAGATGCAAAGAAAATCGATTTTTTTACTCATCACAGTGGTGACTGCTTAAATTTTTTTTCTTTAAAAAACACGGAGACTCGTTTTGCAAATCGATAATACGATTTAATCATTTTCGTTTCTTATTCAAGATTTGAAAAAAAAAATATCGCGCACGGGCAACTACTGTGCCACTGTTTACTCAGCTTTGGACTTTGAACGTGGATGGATCGGCCAATTTTTGTCGCATGACATTGAAAAAAAGCGTTTCTCTTGGGATGACAGATCCCGTATGCTCGCCAAGAGAACCCCGATGGTGTGAATCAACCTGTATATATATACACACACAGACACACATATACATATACATATATACAAATAACCATTTGCCAGACACCCCCAACGCTATATTGTATCCCCTTCGCTCTGGTACCCCTCTGCGCCTTATCCAGCTCATTCCTTTATATAAGCCTGCGTTCGTAATATACATTATATACGCCTATATATATATATATCGCGATGAGGAGCGCGGATTTTTTTCATTGCTAAGGTATATATCCCTCTTTCATATGGAAGATGCGAGGACAGATATATATTCATATAGATATGGAATTCATTTCCATAATTGTTTTTCCATCATTAAAATTATGGGTGGAACGAAGATATAAATGAAATTTAACTTTCAATTTCGAGACTTTTCTAAATTTCAACGTGTGCATGGCTGCGGTTGAACCTAAACATTTTTACTCAATGTTTTTATCTGTTTTTTTTTTCTTACCGTGCTTATCGCCACGGCCTCGTATTATTTGAGTGGGAAAAGAAGAAAGAGAGAAATGAAAAGAAACGGGCTCGTAGCTCATTGCGCTTGGCTTATTGGAACGAGAAAATAACGGTGCAATATCAGGATCGATGGGTCGTAGCAAAGAGAAAATTTTTCTTTTTTTCGTTGCCGTTGTTTTTGTTTCTTCTTTTTTTGGGAGAGCGGGCGGGGGTGCGGGGAGAAACAGCGGACCAGACGCAGGCCTCAAAGAGCTTTGTGTGGTTTCGTCGCAACAGCGCAGTGGGTTCTTTGCCGTAGTATGGGCTTTTTCAATCGAGCCGAGCGCACACTCTGATTACGGAAGTGTCGCGAGAGCTGCCCGGAAGAACACGCTGGTGCGACTTTGCAATGATCTTATGGATTTTTCGGTTGCTCGATAAAGAAAAGTGCGCGGCGATGGAAAAGAATCGTCCGAAAAATGACACTGGAAAAATACAATTATTGAAAATTGAGAAAAAATAAAATCAATGAAAAGTGGGAAAATTTTTATTCTGTCGGCATAAAAATGTCGGTATGCTGATAAACATACAGTGTTATGCCGATGAAATAAAAATCAATCTTCGCCCAGTATTTATTTCTACATTTTGAATTTTTTTTATTATTACTTGAATTTACTAATTGTAAGTGTGTGTGTGTGTAGGGTGGCCCAAATTTGAGCTCTATTTTTCCTTTTTCTCACCATCCAATTATCTTCTTAAAAGAAAAAAATATCTCAAAAACTACATGCGGTCAAAAAGTATTTAGAGGTCGCTCAAGCCTTCCAAAAATTCAAATTTTCATGAAAAAAATCGATTTTTTTTCGTCCATTCTCACCCATGAATTTTACGCTTAATAATGTTTAAATTAATCTCGCCTAAGGTCTGGCCGGTCAATGAATATTTAGTGGTCACTCAAGAGTTTCGAAATATCCAATTTTCGCTAATTTTTTTTCACTCATCACACACATAAATTTGACACTTTCTAAAATTTTCAAAACATTTAATCGTTTTTCTGTCGAAACAGATTTTTCAAAGTTACCTCACACTACTAACCCAAAAATTATAATCTTTGTTCTCATGAAATAATTCTTCAAATCTCTTGTCCGTAAACAAAATTTTAACTCCCCCGTTTTATCGGGTTGGAAGTGTGAGATAAGTTTACAAATACCGTTTCTAAAGAAAAAGAAGCATTCATTGTTTTGAACATTTTACAAACTGTTAAATTTATGATTGAGAAGAGAAAAAAAAATTGCGACAATCGGACATTTCGAAGCTCTTGAGCGACCACTAAATATTCATTGGCCGGGTAGAGCTTTCGCAAGCTTAATTTTTAAATTATAAAGCGTAAAATTCACGAGTGAGAAGTGAACAAAAACAAATCGATTTTTTAAATGAAAACTTCACTTTCCTTCACCTCGCAGATTTTGCGGAAATTTTTTTTTTTTTCTTAAAAGAAGATAATTGGATGAACATCGATTTTCAACCAGTTTTTATTTTTACATTTTTTTATTAATACTTAAATTGATTACTCGTCTTTATGTAAAAAATATATAATCAAAAATGTAAAAATAAAAAAGGGCAAAAAATATTTTCATTGAAATGGCATAAAAATGGGAATTCATTTTTATGTCAAAGAAATAAAAATAATTTCTTGGTCGTTTTTTTTACAATTATTCATCTATATAAATATATACAACGTTGAAGTGCAATAATGCAGGGAATTCGAACCACGCTTCGTTACGAAGGCCTCGAAACGTGCGTGTGCATATCGATACATTAATCAACATATTAATTACTTCACATACAGAGAGACATGTAACTCGGTTGGGTGCGTTTTGGTGCTCCAGCTTTAATAGTTTCGACGTTCGCGCAGGGACAATGGGGGCGCAAGACGTAAATCCCGTTTTTGCGGATGGGGAATCCTCCTGGCGCGTTTCTCACCAGTGTTACGCGTCACACAAGCGAACGAACAATGCGCCCCTCCGCTCTGTTACCACGAGAGAACCAGTCGTGCGAAATGCACGCTGGATATACAGACAAAGAAAACGGCAGACACAGGCAGACAGAGAGAGAGAGAGAGGTAACGAGTGAGAGAAAGAGCGAGAGAGAGAGAGAGAGAGGGATAGAGAGAGATTGATTGATATCATTTATTACGTACGAGTCGATATTTTCGTTTGTTGTTTGTTTTTACGCATCGCGGCTTTTGATTCTCCATTTGCTCGAAAGCGAATGAAGAGATAAACGTCATGATGGGTAAGAAACAAAAAAATCACGCTAGGCATTAAAAAATTGTAAATCGAGAACCCTTGTTGATGTATTAAGGTAATGGTACCAATGCTCGGACGGTTAAGAGCATCCTTAGATTACAGGGTTTTTTTTATTCATTTATGGACCGTTTAACACAAAAATGACCGGAACTAACGTGAAGCTCGTAATTTCTAGTTTTCAAAACACATACAATAACTACCGGAAAGTTTAATGTTTTTATTTTTATACATTTAAATGTTCAATAGTACCAAATGTACCAATTTTTGGACAGCTGTTAGTGTTACGTACCTATGTTTGGACACTATCATGTCCCAATTATGGGACACGTCCCTATAACGACATAACCACAAACTTTGTTTGCGTCGCGACTAGTTACGTTACCTATTATATTATCTAAATATAGATAATATAATTGTCTTTGTCTTTGTCTTTACTTCTTTTATCAAAATCAGAAACTAAGCTTAATAAATCATTTATCGGGAGGTACACAGCGAAACGAACTGTCAACGCTTTGCGTCCGGCGATTCGGTCTCTGCGGCTACGTTCTCTCGTACCAGCAATCGGACATGAGAATCGACCGTGGTACATGCGTGGGATAGATGTCCCAATGAATAAGACGCTGAATTTATTATATAAAACCTTATACAAACCAAAACGTAACGACGGTGTCGAAAAGTCGGTTCGATTCGCTTTCGATAGATCATAAGTCTAGTCTAGTAATCGATAAAAAATAGACCTCTATTACTATCACAAATTATCGTAACTCCTTAGCTCTTCGATCTAGAAAAGTGCATTCATGACATGACTAACGCGGGCTCGTTATCATAACTCGTTAATTTTACGACTAAAATTCATTATTAGCGTACAATTTTCCCATAATCAATTAACAATTGAAAGCTGAATAGAATGCAAGCGCCACTTTTCGTTACCTATCAATTAGATAGCTGATATAGTGAAATATTCGAACTACTGTCCGAACAGTGGGACCCGTCCGAGCATTGGTACCGTTACCTTAATAAAAAACAAAGATCCTTGTTTCGGTCATCCGCCCCCCTCTCTTCATTTTTAGCAACAATTATATATAAATATAAAATACATATATACATATATACAGGGTGTTTGGCACATGGACCGACACCATTTAATGGGGAATTGGGGGGGGGGGGGGTTATTTCATACTTTTTTCACCTATGTCCCTATGTCCTAAGTGTCACGGTAATTAAGATATGATTTTTTCGTTTTTTTTTAATTACCCGAATTTTTGCATTTAAATCCTCATAACTTTTTTATTTCTGGCTTTAATAGCACGAAATAACTTTTGTTGTATTCTGCAATGTATGTTTATCATCAATAAATAATTATTTGATATAATCGGTTCCAAGAAAATTACTCATGAGCTTCCCAATTTATAAAAATGCGTAAATGTATGAAAAATGACAAGTTCTGAATTCATTATAAAAAAAAAACTAAAAGCCATTTCAAACTTAGCCTTGTTTTAAAAAGTTTTTTAGTTTATACACTTTTCAACGGTATGCTACATGCCATAGAAATCATTCATTATGTGGCAGAAGTGAAGAGAATAAGTTTTTTTTTTATAATGAATGTAGGAGTTGAAATTTTTCATACATTTACACATTTTGAAGACTGGAAGCTCAATAGTCACTTCCTTGAAATAAATTGTATAAAATAATGATTAATTTATAATAAACATGCATTGCAGAATACAACAAAAGTTAAGTCGTGCTATTACCGCTACACGTTTAAAAGTTATGACGATTGAAAGGCAAAATTTGGGGTAATTAACAAAAATCATATTGTAATTACCGTGACACTTACGTCATAGGGTCTAAGGGTGAAAAAATTCGAAAATAACCCCCGCCCCCAATCCCGCAAAAAATGTTTCGTTCCATGCGCCAAATACCCTGCATATACAAGGTGTCCTGTTTGGAATGGATAATCCTTCAACTATCGATAGGTCAGATCATGTCCTACTATATGCTAGAATTTCAGTTTAGTGAAAGGCCCACCGCTTTCAAAGTTTTGGCCTTTATGTTATCTTTGAAAAAAAAACCATCTGCTCTTGGTTTTTCGCATGCCGTTTCAACAAATGATATGAATCGACAATAACTAAGCAACTTTTTAAAGTAATTAGCACGGTATTCGTAGTACATTTTTTTTACACCGCCGGCTATCAAAGTCAGATATTCGAATTGGTTTGTATGCAAATTCTGCATAAGATATTTTTCCATAATGTTTCCTTTAAGGGCTTACATGGGTTTCGAAGCCAAAAAGCATATTTTCTCTATTAAAAAAAATATATAATATATAAATTGTTTTATTTAAAATGTTAATCATATAAAAGAGCAATATATCAACAATGTTAAAAAAAAATCATCTAAAAATTTGTGAAATTCAGCCTGTGGGACGTGGTTTCCAGAGACCCATAAAAACAAGTGTCCTCGTGGTGGTCAGGATAACTCATGATAGCTTTATCTGAAATTAAAAAACCAAATGTTTCCTGTTAGTAGATAAGTATAGCTCGTGATTGAACGAAGGATTTATGAAAGAAGAAGGACTTTTGGCAGAGTGGTATGCAAAATAGGTACATTTTTGGTACAATTTATACTACGTATAGCTTTGCAAAATTAGTTGTAATAAAAAAAAACCTTCGTTCCATTACTAGGCAATGCTATTTTGAATAAGTGTGACAAATGTTAATAAGATCGGTGCATTCGTTTTTGAGAAATCGTGTACACCGACTTCAAAAATAGAGTTAAAAAAATGCGATTAAAGTTTTAAGTGGAAATAAGACGAAGAAATTTTCGAAGAAGTCCAAGGCATCCTTTTGTTCCTGCCATGATTTTTTGAAATTTTCAAACCCACGTATCACCTTAACATTCAAGGTTAAAAAAAACTTTTCTACATAAAACAAATAACCAGCAGTATTTAACAAAAAAAAACCCGGTCCGAAAAAGTTATCATATGTGGAAATGGCATGCGAAAAACCAAAAGCAGACGATTTTCGTCTCGAAAACCGTGGGACTTGTACTAAACTGAAATTCTCGCATAAAGTAGGACATGATCTGACCTATCGACAGCTGCCGAATTGTCCATTCAAAACAGGACACAGGATATATATATATATATATATATATATATATATATATATATATATATATATATATAATGTACATATACGTATATGCACAGAGAGAAAAAATGGATTCATTGACCGACGATCGTTTATTTAGCCCTTTGGTATTTTGTTTATCTACATTTAATCTAGAGAGGCAGAGAGGGCGAGAGCCCTGAACTCAAAAACCTCTAGCGAAGCGCGAGGGCGAATGAAATTACGAGCTCGGAATTTGTTCCTCGTACATATGCATACAGTGCCGTTTGGACACTTGTTACGCCCGTCACCTAATCAAGTACATGACCTATTCGAAATATTTTTACGTACCCTGCAGAGATACCATCCCTATATATATATATATATATATATATATATATATATATATATATATATATATATATATGAATGCAAATGTAAAATGTAAAATTAAAAATGTCAAAAAAATATATAATATATCTAATGACAATACAGTAGCGTGCCAAAGTTTCGAGCCACCCTATTTTTCGTGGATATTGCATAGAAATACGATGGTGCGGGAAATAGAAACGAGTGATGACACTTATAATTGGCGTGGAGATGGTTGATATTTAAAAAAATGTGGTATAAATAGTAATATCACTCTTCAACAATTAATTATCCAACAGTTTTGATTTAATGATTGTGCAAAAGTATTGGGCCATATACTATTACGTATGAAAAAAAAAAAAAAAACATTATAAAAATAAAAAAACATGGTTTAGTTTTCTCTCTAGAGTCGTCAACTTCGTTGCCATAACCTTAGCAGCGATTACAGCAGCACATCGTCGGGGTATAGACGCAATTAATTGCGAGATGCGATCTGTGGCATCTTTTCCCACTCATATTGCAAATGATTCCATAATTCCGTCTTGGCGTAGTGATTCTTCGTTTCAACGCGAACCTTGAGCTCTTGCCACAAATGTTCAATCGGATTTAAATCCGGTAGCTGCGAGGGCCAATCGAGAAGGCGCACTTTTCGGCTTTCCAGGAAATTCATCACAAGACGCGAAGCATGTTTGGGATCATTGTCGTGTTGAAACGTCCACCCATTCGGCATATTTTTCTTTGCAAGTGGGAGCATATGGTCTTGCGATATATTTCGATACATTATAGCGTCCATATTGCCTTGGATTTCTATTAGCGGGCCATTACCGTTATCAGAAAATGCTCCCCAAACTTTAACATTTCCGCCACCGTGTTTTACAGTTGGAATTTGATATCGTACATCGTGTCTGGTACTTGCTGGACGTCTTACGTACTTGCGACCGTCACTTCCGAACAATTGAAATTTGGATTCGTCGGAAAAAAGAACTTTCCGCCAATTCGATACTGTCCAATGTTGATATTTTTTGGGAAAATTCAATCTAGCCTTCTTATTCTTTGTGCTAATGAGTGGTTTCTTTACACCGACGCGCCAAATCAATCCCACAGTCTTCAGACCGTCGGGATACCGTACTCAGCAAGATTTTTCACCGCGTAATTCTCGCGAAATTATTGCTGCAGTTTTTCGCGGATCTATGACGCACTTTCTTTTAATGATTTTGTCCACGCGTTTTGAAGTTTTTCGCGGATCTATGACGCACCTTCTTTTAATGATTTTGTCCACGCGTTTTGAAGTTTTTCGTGGTCTACCGCTTCGACTTTTATCACACAACCAATTTGTTAATTTATATTTCGCAATAATACGGTTTACTGTGCTTTTCCCAATAGATAGAGCATTTGCAATATCACGAGAACTCTTCCCTTTTTCAAATAGTTTTAACACAACTTCGCGGACCTCAATTTTTGTGTGTTTCGCCATTGCGGCAGAAATAGAACTGACTTTTTCGTGGTTCTTTATGT